>KZ812022.1:2592-14278 GCA_000696205.2 Oncopeltus fasciatus | reverse complement strand
CTTAATAAATATATATTTATTAATCATAAATATTTTTAACATATGTAATACAAGCTAAGTAGGTTTAAGAGTTTAGGCAGAGAGAGTTAATTATTTTATTTAGAAAGACAAATATCTGTACTAGAATCAATTATCATCAGTTATTAAGTATTAGTATACTTATTTTGTACATTTACAGACATTTATATTTATTATAAATCTGTTTGTTACAAGTATCCGATAACTTGCAGTTCACAACATTAAGATGAGATATTTTGAGAGACGTCTAGCAAGGTCTGGAGAGGTTGTACGTCTTGCCGACGAACTTCTTCAGCTCTGCAGCGACGTTGGAGCTGATCTGACCACGGATGGCACCGCTCAGTTCCTCCAGATACCCCAAATCCTGTACTGCCGCCACGATGACGCTCCCATTGCGGAGGTTAAACACCGGTTCCTTTAGGGACAGTTTGGTGATGGTTGCGCGACACCTGTTCTGATTCGCCGTTAGCGACACCTCAGCTTCGAACTCGCTGTCGGACATTTCGCTCCAGAGCGACAATTCCTCCCGGTCTTTCCCCACCAGGAAAACGCAGCTGTCGTACCTGTGAAATTTAAAATATCAATCAGAAGTTTTAATGGAAAAAGTAAAAAATTTGTTATGTGACAACCATAATAGCTAAATTAATCTGAAATCCACTCAAAACATGTGATATTAATTTTTAAATGTTCAACACGAATCAATACTGTCCATCATTGCCTGTGAATGAAAATTAATTGTGCGAAATGTCTAGTTTATAATTGTTGTTGCAGAGGAAGATATTTATTCGGAAATTAAAGATTTCGCTGAGTGATTTTGTATTTAGGTATTTTTGTAGAACAAGGGTATTTTGGACAAGAGGTTTAACAGATAAGTTTATTTACATTTTTGAGGTTTTTGTAGTATAATAGTTTTTATCTTCAGGGATTTTTCGAACCAAAGATTTTGCAGAATTATTTGTATATTTGGGGATTTTGTAGAAATAAGGAACCTTCGAATGGGGGTATTGAAGAGTGGTTTAGGTAGTAGAAAGGTTTTGGAAAACAAGAATCGCTGAGTGTTATTTATTGTGTGATAGCCATCAATTGTATGGGGACTTTTCGGCAGGAGTAATCGCTAGTGGTTTTCTATGTATTCGGAGATTTTTCGATTTATTTTAATCTTTCTTTTTTCGGAAATTCACACTGAGTGGTTTTAATTTCTAGAGGTTTGGATAGCATTGGAATTTTTTGAACTGGCGATTTTCCTTTTGCAAAAGATGATTATTCCATAGGTGTCTCAGCAGTTTAGCGGGTTTGTAATAAAAGTTTATTACTGAAAAGGTTCTCGAATATGAGGCTTTGTACTGTTGAGATTTTATGAATTACTAGCGGATCTGGCAAACTTCGTTTTGCCAAAAATTTTTTTTTAAGGGCCTAAGCAAACATTAGTGCTGTATTATCACACGATTTAAATAGAGCTTTTAACGAAATTTAGGGCCTTCAAATAAAGTTCATTTAATACCTATCATAAAGTTTTTTCACAGAATAATTTAGTAGTAGATGTGGGCTCAATAAAAAAAGAAACACATGTATTTAAGACAAATTGGAAATTATATTTATTTATTACTTTATCTTAAGGCCAGCGGATAGACAATGTTTTTTTATTTGTTGTAAAAATTTACAAATTTTTTGGCGTCTTAACTCGGGAGCAAGCCACGAATTATTGGAATGTCAATGATTGGCCTTGTGATGGTAATAGCAAAGGGAATTGGAGCCGCTTGAATTGGAATGGTAAATCGCTGGAAATAATCGGAATTCCTGGAATAAGTACGTCTTCGTCTTTGAATCTACAACCGATGATTGTTGCCTCGATTAAATTTGGTGAACAGTTTTTGATGGTCAATCTGGTTCCGTTGCTTTGGTGCGTTTAAGTTGCGAATAAGAACTACCGGTGATCCAACCTGTAATGTTAATACATGCGATGGCATTCCGGGTGGTTCCAATGAAATCAAACATTCAGTGGGATAATTGACGGCTTTTTTTCTATACATTACTGTGTCGATCATTTTGTAAATTTGCCGGGCAGTTGCAATTGAATTTGCTCATTGAGCTTGTTGACCTCATCATTTTTTGGTGCCAAAATTGCACGTTCGCAAAGCCAATCCGGATTTTTGTACCAGTTGTTAGACTTGGGAATACTTTGTCGACAACGGCTTGAATATTTATCTGCATTTGACAGAAATTAGGCGGGAACGAAATCTCGGACGTAGCGCGATCAATCTGAATTTTTCCATTTCCGATTTTCCAAAAGTTGTTTTGAGAATGTTTGGGCAGACGGGTCTTGCAACAAATGCACCGGCATGTTCGTCTATAGCGTGATTTTCTCGACTCGGTTTCAAAGAGCAGAAAAAATAAGTATATGTCATTGGTGGTTCAATATGAAAATTTGAATTTACCACGCCCCTCCACCTGCAGACCGAAAATCTAAAATCAGACTTCACAGTGTCACCTGCCTGAGTATTCTAAGAATTCACTGAATATTTCATCAAAATTGGCCCAACCGTTTTAAAGTCCATACGTTACAAACATACACACATCCTATTTTATATATATAGATTATTATTTAACCTTCTTATCGACCACTTAGGGTCTTGGAATGTTAGCCATCCCATTCAAAACCAAACATCTGATATTTCTCAATAAAAGCTTGTCCATGGCTCAATTTTAACCCGAACCTGCCGTTGCAAGGGAAATTTTACAGATGTTTTGCAAGAGGTGTGGGGGGGTTTTTCTGTAGTAGAGGTATTTTAAGACAGTGTATATTTTAAGAATAGACTTATTTATTATTGGCTTCGGTGGAAAATTAATAAATAACTAGTTAATTAATTAATTAATTCATTTTTACATTTTAAAAATTTTAGTTTAAATTTCCTATATTCGTTTACAAGAATCATTCGCTATTATTAGACCATTAAATTTTCTACAAGTTTTTTCACATTTTGCATATATTTCTTTCAGTATAAAATTACAAAACGGGCGGACAAATCATTATTATGGTCTCTTTTTAGTAAATAGTTTTGCAAATTTATTTTTTGATAATCTAATTTGGTACCTAATAACCTCAAAATGCCTATTTTTTTTTTAGTGACTTTAGCTATGTCTTTTCTGCCAGAAGCTACATTTAGTTTAAGTGTGATAAAATTAATAAATTTCTCAAGAAAGTTAAAAAAAAAAAAAAAATCTAAAGAATGTTTTTAAAATTCACTTTTCCAACTTTTAGGGCACTTGAAGTTGAAATAAAAGGCAAGCGTTTCAAATAATTTAATTTTCTTTTAAATAGATATGTGGCCTCTCCTACCTATCCGCCTCCTCCCAAATAAATTTTTCTTAAATGGAAAAATTGGCACTACAAATACATTTTTACTACCTCAGACACAAGAAAAGGAGACCAAGCAGATATTTTTACCATTCATTTTCCAGTTATAGATCTGCATAAAGCCAGTAAATTATAATTTTTCTTATATTTTATTATCTTATATCGTTTTAAAAAACTATATTCTCTAGGCAAAACAAATATTCCAGAAGAAAAAAAGCTTAAATTTGGAGTTGAAAAAAACAGTCAGTCATTAAAATCAGTTTTTAATTTCTCAACTCCCGAGGCCGAATCCCTGACTTTTTTTTNAGGGACTTTAAAATTACAAATCTCGTTTTCTCGTAAATTAAAGTTAGCACACTTCTTAATGAAAGTTGTTGAGTAACCTAATGACCCACTTTGACTCTATGTAACAACGTTAGCATACAGGAGTTCGTTCTTGCAACAATGGTTTGCTCTTTCATAAAGATATGCCATGAATGAAACCAATAAACACTTTCGTGTGCTTATTTGTATCTTTTGCACCAATTAGGTGTTATTTAAGCTCCATAGCAAAGAATAGCTTTAAGTTCCTACCCAGAACATTACACAGATCATTTATGTAAACTCATACTCTACATAAGTATAGTCTTGTACCTAGTTTGGGAGTATCCTTGTGAATCACCGGATCTAACCTTGAGAACTCTGCTTGGCTATATTCCAGCGTCCTTCCTCATCCTGGAATTCAAGGTGAGGTTCTATCCAAGAAGAAATGGGTACCCACAATGTCAAAATACGATATCTTCGTACATTATCTATCGCAGGAAATAAGGTATAAAGCAGGGTATGTTAGCTTTCGTCCTAATTACAATTATATTTTAAAATATATTTTTTTTAATATTTTGGATTCAGATAAACCTTTACACAACTTAAAAAACTTAGTTTAGCTAATCCTACATTTCAGATCCTATATAAAAAAAATAAAAAATTTAAAGTTTGTTTTGGAAAAGTTTGGGGCATTTTCTATGAATTAGGCTGGGATAAAAAAAGAAATAGGTTGGAGTGGTATTGGTCCAATATTGTGTAGTTTACTTTTGTAGTGGTAGTTTGACCTTGATTATGAATCTCCAAACTATGCTCTTGGCTGTCCAGAAAACAATAAGTAAATCTTAGACGAGGAGAATTTTTTTGAATCATGTAAAATAATCATGCACAGATAAAATCGTTAAAATTTATTGTACAAAACCTATTTTTTTTTGGCCGCAGTTGATGATTTTGTCTGAAAAAAGGGTAACATTTTAAAGCAGGAAGCTAAAAATGCCTTATTGGCTTCTATAAGTTTATGAGGATATTCATTTTCCAGTTGTTTTTTTTTTCACTTTTTCCCGTTGATGGAGATAAATTCAGGCAGTGGTTGTAGAATATTAAGTTGTAAGGCCACTTCTAAATAACTTTGGCGAGGATTCAACTATATTATTCATCGTACACCCTCTAAATCAAATACCTTTGGTCGGGCCGAGAGAGTACCATCTTCGAGTGTCTCGTCGCTTGCGAGAATTTTGGTAAACCAAAATAGTGCCGTTCGCTCAGAGAGGGCATCTACTCCAAAATCGGAGCATATTTTTGGGCGGCCTCAGTCCCTTTCAAAAGAGTTAATAATCGAACAGAAACCAAAAAACGAAATAACCTAATGAGAGTTTACAATGGAAACATTTTCGAATATTCTGTACAAACGCATAAAAAGGACTGGATTAAAATTAATTATTTTTTTCGAAAAGGATTAAAATTTATATTAATATGTTAATGTCCAGTTTTAAATTCTTTGAAAAACAAAGGATCTAGAATAAAGATAAAAATCATAAAATATAAAAACGATAGGACATTTTGAATGAACTGGTGTGTGTGTGTGTTTGTTCTTTACCGAAAAATACCAAATTCGTTACTTAAACCTAATTTTGCGAACCGTTGGACGCTTTCGTTAATGCAAAACAAACACAGATATTTATGCCTCGATATTGCCTTATTTCAAATTAAAATATGCCATGTCTATGCAATTGTGTAGAGTTCTGCATTAAAACACACGCACTTATTCACCAAAGTATAATAAACCAAATATACCATTCATACGTACATTCATCTCTAACCAGAATTTATTATTATAGTTTGGTAAGTGTGTCTATATTTTTCCCCTTCAACTGATTTATGTCAAGGAGGGATGGCTGACTATCGATAGTCACTCTATTCCATATAGAGAACCTTTTACTTCTCGATAAAAGAATGTTTTAAGCGAGGTTGAACCCGAAGAGGCAAGTGTGAGACCCGTTTACTGGCTTACATGGCGCTTAATTTGGAATATTTACTTTCTTTTTTTATACAAAAAAAAATAACCATTCACATGATATAATAAATTAATCAAAACCAATTTTAATTTATTATAGTCAATAAACTGTTATATATACTGAGAGAGTAAATATTGTTTGCTTGAAATTACATTCATTTTTTTTTTATTAAGATTGCTGAATATATTTATATCATATTTCGCACATTTATTTTAGCCATAGAATGTGAATTTTATCAAATGAAGCACTTGAAATATACAATGCCCTTGAAGAAAAAGAGTTGATACATGATAATATAGTATGTAATAAACCCTTGAAAATTCGCATAGTTATTTACCCCTCATCGAAACAAGGGTTTTTTTTTCTCAGTCGGATCTGAATCACCCGCCATTGAAAAGTATTTAGAAAAGTAAATTAAATAGAATAATTTAAGAGAATGTGATTTCAAAGTTTGGAAAGCTATTTCTATTCTATATCTATTCAGAAACAAAAAAAAATTGGCATTCCTAATCATGTTTGTTTCAGGCAGATGTTCCTCAATGGCTAATGTAGCATTAAAACGCTTATAAATAGAATAACTTGTGAATAAATGACGATTTATATAATAAATAATCAATTAAAAAAGTAGCACGGAGATTCGGTTGGTTGAGTTACTCTACTCCAGAGCTAAAGTTGGCAAGGATAGAATGGTATGCAGACTACACACCCTTTCTAGTATGCCATGTATTGTAAATAATAATTACTACACGTTTTTCGTCCCTGGGATAATTATTAAATATATCAATTATTTCATTGATTAGAATGGAGATTTTAATTTCAGCGAGATTCAACTTTGACTCGAAGACAAAGTGGCTGAGAAGTTACGCACACAAAGTTGATCGATCACATTTCATTAAGGTCGGAGATAAATAAGTTTTAGTGACTTTTGTGGTGTGAAATCTGACGAAATAAAGTGAGGCGTAAAGGTAGGCTTGATAAGATGTGCCTACCACAGCGAGGGAGTTAAATGTGTAATGGGGGGGTATAAACCCCTTATTTAACAATTTAGCACATGTCTAGTAAGGGAATCATGCTATAAAAGTGGGGGAACTATGACACGACTATAAATGAATATTTACTGTTCCTCACACATACCACCCAAGGGAAGCTAAAAATAAAATTGTCCTCTCTCTCACTCTCTCTTCCACCCCCCTCCTTCACTCTCTTACTCTCCCTCCCTCCCTATTTCACACACACACGCGCGCGTGTGCACTTGTCTGTTACACATCCGTGGAATAGTACTCTATACTGGTTACATTGTATACCTTAGCTTACTTAACTACTTAGTTATATTTTTTTTACTTTAGAGTGCGGGAAATTGAAGAGAAATAAAATAAAACTCCTTTTTTACTGGTGATTCTTTGATTGACCTCACTAAGTTGGTTTCTGATTGAGGTTATCATAGACTAGAGTTATTTTTTGTGATCAACTTTTGGGAAGGTTGTTTTTCCATACATTTATCTGTTCTTCGATATATATACTTCAGGGAAGACTACAAAGCATTCACTTTATTCTACATTGACATGTAAGTCGATAGATTCTTTCAATTTTATTTTCATCAATAAGATGTCTCATCAAAGTACTGGCTAGCTCATAAATGTCTTATTTATCATCTATGCGCATACTCCAAGTTTATGGGTTTTTTCTAACACATACTCTCCATTATACCTAGAGAAATTCTTATATTACCTATTCAAAGTCTAGGTCTAAGAACGAGTTAGAGGCTATTATCTGTCGTTATCTCGGTTCAACATAGAATTCTTCAGTTCCGTCTCCTTTTATCTACTGCTACGAGCAATTCATTCACGCCTTTGTCAGTCACCAACTTCCCCGGGAAATACAGTTCATTCATGGTTTTCCAAAGAGAGCTTTAGTCTTCGACTACTATTGACCACTTTCAACTCCATCAGTAGGATACGCGAGTACTGATTTACTTCCCACATTTTCGCGAGGATTCGTCCCAAAAAGAATATACGATCAGAAGTACTTCTACCTTTTATGAATCATTTAATTCATGATGTATTTCAGGATTACAAATAAGCTTGAAGTATTTAAAAATAAAATACATTGTCAGCCACAACGAGGCAGCATGATCTAAGCGGATTTCTTATGTTTTAATTAAGATGGATATAAATATGAGTGAATTAGAAAATTTAATTTGAAATTCAGAGAGAGTAATGAACGTAAAAGAGATAACAACCATTAAAGTTTGCTCTAGATTTGCCACAAAGGGGGAGAGGGGGACGCATTTACCGTTTGATGTTAAATTTGTAATTTTCTTCCTTTATCAGTGTCATTTCGTAAAAATGCAAAGGAATGTATAAGAAAATTACTTCTTACAAATGTTATCATCCGTAAAGTCTCTCCTAACTAACATAACAACGGGGATGTAAAGAATATATAACTCTTATTTTTTTAGATTCCAACGAAAAATAATAATTTTAATAGCATACTTTGAAATATCTCAATATTATTTTTCTACACTTTAAAATAAGAGGTCACATCAAACACGCTAAATGTCCTTCTTAAATATCTTTTATAATATGTGTTATGTTGAAAAATGATATTTTATTATATATGTAATAAAATGCTATGTATACAAATTTTGTTCTTTACATTTTCCTCATAACGCTAATAATAACAAAAATAATACATTTTGAATAATATTTTCCCCCGCACCGCCCTCCAACCTTTTTCCGAACCATTTCAGCTATTTACAAACTAAAAGGAATCTTAAATACTGAATTTGGTTTTATTATTTTAAGAATTGCGAACGCTAAAGCGCTTACAGAATATATAACCATTGATTATTAATGTGTTTTTTAGTAGGACGCACTTGATTTATGTAAACCATTTTCAATATTTGGTTATCTATGATAATTATAACTCCATCTATAAGATAAAGTTAATACACAAATATACTTATCTAATTGGCAGCAAACACTTATGAATTTATAGAAAATAGTTATGAATGAATAATTTCAACTTGACATTCCTCAAGTTTTTTTTTGTTACCAACCATGGTATCATGGATCGTGGAGAGAGAGGTTATCTTAATATAGCAACTCCATTCTAAATATACATAGCATTTGTAGTTTTCATAGATAAAAAAATTACTCAGTATAAAAACACATAATTCTTACCTCAACCCCATTTTTTCAAGGAATTAAGTCTGTAAACTAACTGATATATTGGTCTCATTATTTGAAACGTTATCTCTACAAATATATACATGAATAATATATATATNCACATTACCTCCACTTTTCTGACTACCTCCAAAGGCCCTGACTCGCGGATCGGCCCAGCTCAAAGGATCATGGGTGGTTGGTCTTGAACCCCTTTCCAGTGGGGAGTTGATTGCGACAATTAAGATTTTATAGCTAGTCTGAGGCGACGCCGGCGCTTCCAGCGGCAGTAAAGCTAACAGCAGCTCCACGAAGGACGGTGGTTACGTCTGGTCTTACCTTCCGAACGCTTCTTACCACTTGAAATGAAAAAGCCACCTGTGAAGAATACCCTGAACAATTTTTTGACTGAGTACTTCTATTCTTATGGCAGTTAATTATGTTCCCGACAAATGGCACCGAACGTTTCTTACTGAGATCAATCGTTCATACCAGGCTGCTTCGAACGTTCACTCTACATGACCAACATAGCATAAAATCTTTTGCAGAACTCTCTAACCCGGCTTTAATAGTTTCTTCTATCGATATCAGGTTTGCACAGAACAGAGAGGTTACTCTTAGATAACCCCTCACCTTATACCTTAAATACTGGTAGAAAATATTCATTCCGACTAACCCAATTTTCCAACTGCAGCCCACTTTCGTTATTTGAAGAAATAGAGGAAAATAATTTCAAAATACAGAGATAAGATACAGTGCAGTAAAGGAATCGGACATCTGAGGGAACTGTCTTAATCTGAAAGTTATGGCTTGAATATAGCAGTCACTGACTGACACTGTCATTCAAGCGGCCTCTATAAAAAATTTATTAATCTGTGTACGCAGATATGTGTATATATCCATACGTGGTGGTGGGACTGGTAGCATTGTCCCTTATTTAAAAAAAAAAAAAAAAAAAGAATCTTGTATCAAATCACTGTACAGAAGGCAATATTTACAAATTCACCGTATTTGTTTTATGCTTTTGACTATGAAGTTATTTTTAACTTACTTTTAGATAATTTTTCTAGTGAAATTATACTATGACGCCTTTCTTTTCCTTAAGAACAACGGCCATGGAATGTAATTTTTTTCATAAATAAGTAAATAGATAAATATATATGTATAGTAAACAAAAATAGATGGGATAAAGAGTGCAGTGAACACACAAAAAGAAAATATTGGTCTCTGTTCACTCCTCACTGACGAATGGCGAGAAATCCCCAAAACTTTTTTTTCTTCTTGTATGTCCACTGCACTCTCTACCCTACCTGTTCTTGTTTACTATACATTGTAGCCGCGAGTATTTCATTACACATACATACACACAAACATACACACATATATACATACATATATTTGAACTTTCTAAGGCATGTAAATCCTATTCATATAATTCATTTTTTTCGAATATCAAAGAAACAGTTTTTATTTCTGGTCTTAAATCATGCATAATAATCTTTTTGAAATATATTTATTTGTACAGATAATTTTTTAATGTACACATAATTTTTTAATAAAGAGTTAATTCAGAAAAAAAATTTATTAGGATTTATTGACTTTAAGCAATTGTAGCTATTAATCTATAAAATAATAAGCAAGTAATATCTTGGTTTAGAAAGAAGCCAACAATCTCAATTAACTAAATTATATAACTCATTGTACATACACTTAAATAAACACTGTAAATTTTAGTACCAATATATTAGAAGTTTTACGGGAAATTAAAAATATTAAAGATAAGTTCTTCATCGATGGAAGGGAATCAGGTTGATCTTCATTTTTTAATAGACATTTTGAAATTTATCTTCATACTGGTAATAGAAAAGGAACCTTTTATGTCAAGAGAATATATATCATTTTTGGACATTTATTTTAACACTATATGTCAATTTTCAATCAATTTTAGTACAAACTCTAAATCTGTGGTTTTAGATAAAATCCCACTTTAAATAATTTAGTTCCCCTATGTAACTTATAAACTTATTAGTATATATTACAATATATGCCAGCAGTATGAAAAAAAAAAAAATTAATCGTGTTCGAATTTATAGATTGTCCTTAACCCTAATTTGTTCGATATCTCATTTCGCAATAACGTATCATGATTACTAGGATATTTACTAAGTGCAATATTCTTAATAATTCAAGGGTTATTCACGAATCTTCTGTTCACATATTTGTCACATGGAACTTAATTATCATACTTGGTAGACAAATTTTCTGTACCATAACTAAGAAAAGTATTTATGTTACCATTAGAAATAGATTTTAAAATAATTTTTGCATCTTAAAGTATTCATTTTTTTTGTGTGTGTCAGCCTCCGTTTCAACCTCTAGGGTCCTGGAGGGNTTAGTTCCCCTATGTAACTTATAAACTTATTAGTATATATTACAATATATGCCAGCAGTATGAAAAAAAAATTAATCGTGTTCGAATTTATAGATTGTCCTTAACCCTAATTTGTTCGATATCTCATTTCGCAATAACGTATTAAGCCTTCTTTTTTGGTTTGTTTAAAGGCTACATGAAAAAATAGCATTAAGAATAAAAAATTAAATGTGCATTGTAGTAATTTAAAAAAATTGGTCCAGGAGTGTTAAGTGTGTGTGTGTTCAATTCTTCACCCTTCATTTTAAAATACAGAAACCAAATTTGTTATTTAGAATTTTTATTGCAAACCTTAGAATGAATTAATTTTAGTTTAAGTTGGAGATAGGGAGCAGATGTAGTTTACAGTATGGTCAAACTTTAATATCGTGGTGTTTTTGTTTTTTTTGTTGTTTTTTTT
>KZ812006.1:9041-19880 GCA_000696205.2 Oncopeltus fasciatus | reverse complement strand
ATTAATATTTTCTAATAAATAACTAACAATTGACATCCAAATATCATTAATTATTACTGGAACAAATATATTTATTTTATTTTAATTATGCTCATAGCAGCAATGTTATGGTATTTTTGAATTAATGGCCGAATCCTTTGTGGTTCCGCAGATCGTGAGAATCCAAAAACTTATGGTAAAATGGCGTAAATGAAAAAAAAAAATAATAACGATAAATAGAATGTAAGCTATTGTGTTCTCAAAACAAAAAAGGACAACGAATAAGCTAAAAAATTAATTTAGTTGATATTACCTGTTAAAAAAAAATTAGCTAGGATATGTACTGGACAAATGTTTGACATGAACAGAATACATTAATAAAAAAAAAATGACATTACGCAGCATTTGATTTTTGCAGACCAAGATTCCATTTAGAAATAGCTTAAAATATAGTCCATTTATTAATCTAAAATAAATTTATAACACATTGCAATTTATTTATCAGGATATCATTTATTCCTTAATATTGTTAAATATTTTTATTTTCCGTTAAAAAAGGGTCATTTTCTGGGGAAAAAAGCCTGTTAAAAATTAGAAGATGAAGTAATACAAACTGCGACCGTTATAGCATGTACTGTATGAATTATTTATGCCATGTTCATACAGTACATGTTGTGCTTGTTTCCATATATCCGAGAGTGACTAATGACGTGAAGAACTCTCCCTCCATCAGAAAAATATTTTACGAGGCTAATACATTATTAAGGTATATTCCCTTGGGAAAATAAGGGCAGTTTCTCTTCGCTTGTTTTTCTTAAAATCCAGAGAGAAACAGCAAGGGATAGCTTTACTGCATTTTATGGCTTACAAGTCCTTATATATATTTATATTTATAGTCTTCTTACTGTTTATTTACACTCACATTGATTTATTTACACTTGAGTATATTTTCAAGGTTCCTTAGGTTTCCTATAATACATNTCCATCAGAAAAATATTTTACGAGGCTAATACATTATTAAAGTATATTCCCTTGGGAAAATAAGGGCAGTTTCTCTTCGCTTGTTTTTCTTAAAATCCAGAGAGAAACAGCAAGGGACAGCTTTACTGTATTTTATGGCTTACAAGTCCTTATATATATTTATATTTATAGTCTTCTTACTGTTTATTTACACTCACATTGATTTATTTACACTTGAGTATATTTTCAAGGTTCCTTAGGTTTCCTATAATACATATATATATATATATATATATATATATAGAGAGAGAGAGAGAGAGAGGACAGTTAATAAATTGTTCTGACCCTTTTTTAATGTAATCGTTTACTGGGAGGAGAAGGGTGCTCACATCATTTATTTAACTTCATGTAAAAGTAGGGGTCTGATCAAATAGTTTTTTTTTTTAAATATTGGGGGATGGATATTAAAATATGAAGAACTGCACCTGCCAATGCTCTAGCGCCTGATTATTATTAATATCAATTAATTTGAGAAACGAAGAGTAACGAAGATAGCGGGAGAAAAAAAAAAGAGAGAGGAGATGGCAAGATAGCCAGGTTAGTTGGCGAAAATAGACAACAATTTGATATCTTAAGGAATGGTCCAGTTCTTCCTGAATAGTGTGCTAAGCTCTAGCTAGGACTAGATCAGTCGCAAAGACTTAGTCAAACTGTGATGCATAACTGATAAAATGTGATACATAACTGATAAAAAACTGTGATACATAGCTGATATAGTTTAGCTAAAATCTTAATCATAATTAAACAGTTAAAGAATAGGGAAACATGTGACGTGAGGGTCAGACCTGTACTGGAAGGGGCCAATAGAAGGATGCCACCTGCTCCCTTACTTCAGAAGAAGAAATTATGGTTAGGCAGAAATAGCTATTAATTAGATTCTTCTAGACCTGTCTTCGCCTTTTGTATGAAGTTATAAATGCAGCTCACCAGCGGTCCTCTGTCAGTGTTAAGTTAGTGTTACTCAGTATCAGTTTCCGTGTCAGAACATCGGGCTGGTCGAGGCCTTTCGAGTGCCGATAACAGTAGAGTGATAAGTGACAGTAATTAACAATGTATTTTAAGCCTATTTGTTAATAAGCGCATTTAATTCATTTTATATATTTTTTAATAAGATATAAGTAAATTATATTTTTTATCTATTTATTTAAGTTATTAAGAGCAGTAGGTTCGAATGCCAGCTGTTTATATGTAGCAATACATATATCTATACATAAAAAATACTTAACATTAATACGTAATAACAGACAGTACTAAACAACCTTAAATTACACCTAACAAAATTTAATGATAAAAACTATACCAGTACCTAACACCTAAAAGTAATAACTATCAATACCAAACAACAATAACTATAATTAGCAGTACTTAACAACTTAAAAAATACACTTAAAACATTAGAACTAATTGAAACTATACTTACAAGAATACGTAATAACTTACAAAACCAAATAACTGTATTTAACAGTACATAACAACCTTAAACTGTATCTAACAACGATATCTAACAGTACCTAACAACATATTAATTAATAATAAGAACTATACCTTTACCTATCAATATCACCTTATGTCGTTAATGGGGTTTGATTTTAAATGATATATTTCAATTTTAATCGTATAAGTTAGTTAAGGGACATTACCCCCATCCATCGCTTATTCTCCTCCTGTATAAGGGTATAAAGGACATTGACCATACAAGACATGCATTATGACATTAAATTAAACTTTTATGGCATTAAAGTAAATAACTTACATTTAAGAAGATTTTTTACAAAGTGAATATCAATAATTTTCCCTTTTTACCGTTTCTTCTTCCGGGTTGGACCGTGTCAAGTTGTTGATATTTGCCGAGGTTTCGCACATCACGTGATGGCTTCTTCAGGGCTGAAATACATCTGACGTCCGTCGAAGCCTATGTGAACAATTTTTCCTTTACAGTTCTTCTGGAGAGCCAGTCTTAGATAACTTAAATTTTACCGACACTGCCTTCACCTTTTTTTTCCTCAAAATTAAGTTATTCACGCTTTTTCAACAAGCCATATATTTTTTTTTCAGCATTAAGTATTTAATTCAAATTTTGGGCATTTACAGATTTTGTCTCGCTAACGAGTGATGTATTGTTCTCTGGGAAATGACGTCTATGGGATATAAGAGCCAAGGTGAACTGATAAATGTGTTAATAAATGTTGATTAGGTTTAGGGGTGGGGACGTCAGGCTAATGCAATCTTCTGCCTGGTGGGTGGTAACTCATTCATCAAGCTGTCTGTCGGTCTGAGGGGTGGGTCTTCCCCTCTTGTGTACCCTGTCACATGGGTATTGCAGGCTAAGAACTGACCAGTCCTAATACTAAACACATACAAAAAATACAAAAAAAAAAAAATACNTACTACTACTACTACTACTACTACTACATCTACTACTACTACTACTACTACTACTACTACTACTACTACTACTACTACTACTACTACTACTACTACTACTACTACTAAACACATACTCTGCTAGTGATAACCCTCAACATTTGTAGGAATATAAACCAATGTAATCTAGATACAGAACGCGAAATGTTCTGCTTCCAATATGATTATTGTTAATGTTGTTGTTTTTTATGTGCGTAAATATTAAGTAAAAAATTTTAAGATCATAAGATCACTAATAAGCTCTACAATGAGTTGTATTTTACGACATTATGAGTGATTTTACAATAAAAATAGTTGTAAAAAAAAAATTAGTTTTCTTACTTTTGCTTTATTCAGACATTGATGGAGGATATTTGACATTGAAATAAAAAAAAATAAAAAAATGTTCCTCACACAGGAGCTACATAATCTAAGATTTCTTACATTTCATTAAAAATACATATGAATAAGAATAAATGACAAAAATTATCTTAAAAGCCAAAGGTTAAAAAGTTATATATATATATATATATATATATATATATATATATATATATATATATATATATATATATATATATATATATATATATATATATATATATATATATATATATATATATATATATATATATATATATATATATATATATATATATATATATATATATATATATATATATATATATATATATATATATATATATATATATATATATATATATATATATATATATATATATATATATATATATATATATATATATATATATATATATATATATATATATATATATATATATATATATATATATATATATATATATATATATATATATATATATATATATATATATATATATATATATATATATATATATATATATATATATATATATATATATATATATATATATATATATATATATATATATATATATATATATATATATATATATANATATTACATTTTTTTTTTTTTTTTTTGGGGGGGGGTTACGTGAACCCTAAATTTCATTTAACAATAGAAATACTTGAACCTCTTGTTTTTTTAAAATTCAATTTGTAACTCGTTCATAACTACAAATTGGATAATATCATTTTAGAATAGAATCATAGAATCAATAGGAAGGGGGTGAGGGAGTTTTGTGTTTTGAAAAGGTCATATATAATAATCATGTGCTAGGTTCTGGGGAATATGCTTTTTTGCGCAGTTAATAATAAACATAATGCCACATTTGTTTTTAATCAATTAATTTGCCTTTGGTTAGAGAGTAAAACCCATACACTTCATTCAAATATCCTCTGAAATATCTAATTATAATAACCGATTTCATAAAACAAAAGTCACTATTTTAAGTAAAGTTTTGTATTAAATTACATTAAAAATTCTTAGAGCTTTATTGCGTGTTAATATATTTTTCTTTGTCTTAAATTTCTCTTCATATAATTGAGCTCTTTATATTTGCTTAAAATTTTAAATTAACTTCACTTTCAATCACTCGGCGCCGTGGATATGAGGGTTATTTTGAGGTAACCACTCTTTTCTAAGGACAATAGATACTGAAAATGCTTTCATTTTCCGATAATAACCTTTCCAGAATGAAGGAGAAGTAGATTCCGCTAAGAAAGATTTGATATCCAAAATTTTAGTCCTTAGAAATAATTTTCTGAGTGTGAAAAGAAATGTAATACTTTTTATCATTTACTCGGGGCTAAATTTTCAATACATAAATCGAAATTTAAATACATATTCCAATCGAGAATATAATTTCCCCCACGATTTTTGAACTTATAGGTGAATTCTCATTGAATCCTTAAATTGCGAGACTATGACTAAATTCTCGATTTGATGATTCCTAGTCTCTTAAGTTAAAGCTATAAGTTCTAAAACGCTCAAATTCTGTTTGAGGTGAAATTAAATTCTTAAGCGGAGTTGTTATTTTTATTTTACTTTATTTTTTTTTTGCTGTGTTAGCCTCCCTTGCAAGCACTTAGAGTCAATGGAGGGAGGGGCTATCTACAGGTTGCCACCCTATTTTAAACACCTATGGCTCAGGACAAGCTTCTATTTATAAATAAAAGATTGAACTGGGCGGATTTGAACCCGCGCCGTCAAGATTGCGAGACCCGTATGGATCCTCTGAGCTAGCCTGGCGCCCCAGTTGTTATTTCTATTTATATTCTCGATACGAATATTTGCTTTTATAGATAATTGTTGTTTTTTGTTTTTTTTTGTTTTTTCTATTACTGATGGAAAATAGCAGAGTTAGAGTGATTATGCCTTCCTTGCTTGTTACGCTGGTTCAGTGGTATGTTTGTCCAGGGGAAGTCTAACAAAACACTGATATCGCGGCAGAGTGGGAGAGAACGCGCATCTCCTAGGTGTAACATGTGATGGCAAACATAGGACGACTGAATACACAAGCCAATGGGGCCATGACGAAGACGGCCGTGAACTCTAGCAGCGGCTTGACTAACTCAAACCTGTTCGTCAAACAATAACGCTCGGTCTAGGGGGTGAGGGGGAGGGATTCTCCAACCGAGGCTCATCAGGGGGTTTGTTGATATTCCAGTAAGGCTTTACATGTATGCAAATTAAAATTTGCAAATTTCGTTGGGTTTCAACGAGCATTAAGCTAAAATGAAATGTAAATTATAAAGAGAAAAAACAATTTGTGGTATTTTTACAGCCTATTTTCTCCATCGCAGAAGTAATATTCTATCGATCAAAAATCAATTCATCCAGCACATTAAATAAATCAATGTTTCACCTATTTGCAAATTTCTCAAAGGGGAATTAAGCTCCTAGCCTTGCTACATGACATGATTTTCTATTTCAGTTTCTCACTAAGGAGCGCTAAGATAGCCCATGGGATCCGTTCGGGTTCCGCAATCTTGACTCTGCGGGTTCGAATCCCGCCCAGTGCAAGCTTTTATCTATAAATAAAAGTTTATCCTGAACTATGGATGATGACAGGTTTGTTTTGAAGGAGAGCTCATTAGCTCTAATTGTACAAAAATCATTGTTTTTCTGAATGTTGAAAATGTTTGAATAAGTTGAAGAATTTTTTTCAATGTAATTTCTATCGTTAAATGGATTGTTTTGTAACACAACTGAAGATGGCTTAAAATGTAAGCCAAAATTTTGGCAGATAATTAAAAAATACACATTCATAAATTGTATTTTTTTGGATCTACCTTGACCGAACCCCGTCAAAAATAATATATACGGTCAAAAAACTGTTTTTTTTTTTTTTTTTTTTAGGAAAGGTTAGTAAGGAATTCGGTCTTTGGAACTGAAGAATTAAAAACTGATTTATAAACGAACAAGTGTTTTTTTAGATGTTCACGTAGACTTCCACGGTCCTAAGACATATTTACTAATACTTCTCCCGGGTTCCACCGTGTCTTGGAGTTTTTAGGTGCCAAGCATTTAGGTGAGCACATTCATATTCCATTTAGCCCTGAAGAAGCCATCACACGATGTGCGAAAGCTTGGCACCTAAAAGCTCCAAGACACGGTGGAACCCGGGAGAAGTATTGGTAAATAAGAGTTCTTTTTTTTTGTCAACGTTATGGACTAAATTTCAGGCCTTCATCAGGGCAAATGGGGTGATGGAAAGAGAGAGATTCCTGCTCTCTATACATTTAAAAAAATTTTTTTTCTGGGTCTATCTTGACCAAACCCCTACAAAAAACATTTAATATAATTTACATGTTCTATGTAGTATAAATTCTTTAACATCTATTACAGCAACAATTGCCAATTTTTTTAGTTTGTTCACCCTGGCGCCTCGAGATTATACACCACTCAGGAGAATGAGCTCATTGTCTCACCGTGAAGTATTCAAGATCCTGGAATGGGCTTCAGAGTGTGTCTCTGATGAACAAGCAAATTATGACTCTCCCGTCTTCTCTGCCGAACACAAAGGTGCATACAATTTATGGTGGCAGGGAACTAGACTATTGTCTTGTATTAGTCTACACGACCTTTGCAGGGTTAGCTCTTTAAAGGTGGTCTGATAAGAGGCCCAAGACATTCTCTATCCAGATGGCCCTTCGGGAAATCCATTATTAACAGGCTAGACAGTCACTTACATTATTCCATATTTTTTTTTTTTTGTAGCCCAACGTAGAGTAGAAACATAAACCATTAGAGAATGAAGTAATATCACACCTGTCATATAATTCTTGTTAAATTTTAAAACCTATATAAGTTTAAAGATCCTTTAAATCATATGAAAGCTTTTTGTAAAGTGTTTCAACTAAGTTGAGAACAAGATTCAATAAATTATATTGAATTGTAAATTCCCATTTTTAATAATATTGAATATAAAGAGGATGTTGGATTTCAATTGTCACAGGAGTAAAAAAAAATAGAATAAAATCCTGACTGTTTCGAAATATTTAAGTCTTTCTTCCAGGCCTACTTCACAGTAGAAAATGGCCAGTCATATATATAAAAGGTCAGTCATATAGTAACAATACAAATAATTATTAAAAAATAACATAGTTACAATTAGTCAAATATTAAAATTACTATTACATATATAGTTAANGGGATCTGAGTTGAATATAATAAAAGCCTTATCCACAATATCTAGTTTTAGTAAGTATTAAAAATAAATTATGTCGTGACGTGATAAGTTGAGAATTTAATTGCATCTCTTGAAAACAACTTCAATTATTGATTTTTTTTCGTATAACTTAAATTTGCATTATGAGATTTTTCTCATAAATTTATGTATAAATGTATTCTTATAGACCCGAGGACCTTTATCCCCTCATAACCTCATGTGGTATTGCACCAGAACTTATATTACACTTGCCTTCTGCTTATCATATAAACAATTGAATAAGTTGATATGTTCGGATGTGTTGTATGTTTTCCCACATTAATGGTGATAGTGATATTCCATTAGATGAATTGTTAGCAGTAGACAGTCAGACATCATCAATTCACCTTTGTTCGCAATCTGAACAGAGTCAGGCCTTCCTCGGGATGAAGGACACTAATCTTCCGCTAGCACATTAGAGCCAGTGCTGTTGGGCACACGAATATGGAACTTCGGACGAAGTAGGACAGAAAAAGGAGTAGAGGATATTTAAACCCAAGACCATCATTGTACGAGTCACGCACAATAACCATTACACCATAGCCCCCCTCTCACTCTCTTCTCTCTCTCGTTAGATATAAATGCAATTCTAACCCATCTCTGATAACCCCCCCCACCCCCCGAAATGCTAATTTAGTTACTGCTATGCAGACCTTTTACTTAAATAAATATAGAAGTTTGGTAATTAAAATATAATAATGAAAATTATTTTTCATTTAGAATTTCAATTAGGGAGTTGAATACACACAGTCCATATTATTTTTTCCGTTATATACATCTTATTGAAAGTTTTATTGGTTTTTCTACTAGGTTACTACCTGTCTAATTGGATGCCAGTCCTCATTAGATGTCGAAAATATGATGGTCAAAAGGTAA
Organism: Oncopeltus fasciatus; assembly: GCA_000696205.2. Taxonomy (NCBI): domain Eukaryota; kingdom Metazoa; phylum Arthropoda; class Insecta; order Hemiptera; family Lygaeidae; genus Oncopeltus; species Oncopeltus fasciatus. The sequence continues at coordinate 10,983 of KZ812006.1, read as the reverse complement.
TACTGACCACACTACTTCCCTAATGTGCCATATATTGCAAATAAACACATGCTTATCATCATATCTGTTGAGCCTACTGCTGGACTGGTTATACGAATCCAGTATTTGCCGGTGGCATCATGTTGGCAAAATATATATTAGTTACATTAAATAATACTTGGTTAAACTTCTGCAGGGCATTATTTGTCAATATATCTATCTTCATCTGAGTTAGCATTAATAAATAATTTACTTTCCCAAAGAGCTTTTCTTGTGCGCAAGTTGGAATATCTAACCCCATTCGGCGTCGAATCAGGAAAAGTTAATGCTGAATAACATATTTGTAACGCGATTTTTCCTTCATTCCCTGGTGGACTTTAATTAGTAATGAGATTAATTTTTTCACTGCAAAAAGTTTGTACATATTTTAAATATATATGTTATGTAATTAGTAAATATATGCGACATTTAATTTTAAAAATAAATATATATTTGTTTTAGAACTTAATAAATTTTATACTAAGAACTTAACTTTCCTACCTGAAGATCTCGGATAGTCATTCTTCCTTTGACCTATTCCATCTTTTTCGGAGTTACCATCTCCCACACCCTCTTGGAGAACCTTAATGAAGAACCCTGACCATGACTGCTGGACATCTATTCACCTTGACTTGTCACTTCCGGAGACAGACCACAATCTTTATTGCCCTTATCAATTCGGCCTGTCCCTTTGAGAAGAGGTGATAGTGACTAAATGTAAATCTTTTGTAGTTTTAATCTGCTGTTTTTATGACATTTAGTATGTGTGTTTATCTCATGAATACACTAATTCCCTCAGAAATAGCTAATTTTGAGGGTGGGCAGCGCCCCCGAAACAGACATTGAAGGGAGTGTTCCCAGGGGAGGGGAGTGGAAGGAATGAGTCATTACTGAAGAACTAGGGCGGCTCGACGAGACTCGATCCCCTCGGCTCATACTGAACCAGTGGATTTCCCTGGAGACAGATTCGCCACTGACTCACTGACTCCGTGGCCGAGACAGGAATNAGGTAAAAAAACTATATATATAGGTTACAATCATGTGTTGCCAGTAACAAGCATAAATCTTTCAATGAACGATTAAGATAACAATTAATAAATGTAATGAACAATTTATCTCAACAAATGTAAATCTTTTGTAATTTTAATCTGCTGTTTTTATGGCATTTAGTATGTGTGTTTATCTCATGAATACACTGATTCCCTCAGAAATAGCTAATTTTGAGGGTGGGCAGCGCCCCCGAAACAGACATTGAAGGGAGTGTTCCCAGGGGAGGAGAGTGGAAGGAATGAGTCATTACTGAAGAACTAGGGCGGCTCGACGAGACTCGATCCCCTCGGCTCATACTGAACCAGTGGATTTCCCTGGAGACAGATTCGCCACTGACTCACTGACTCCGTGGCCGAGACAGGAATACTAAGGGCTGGAAGGGGTGGTCTAGGAGGGGGAAGATCTACCACTATCAAATATCCTGTAAGTGGAGTCACTACTTATCTACTGAAAATAACAATATATCAGTCTTCAGTAGGGAGAAATATATTGCAGAATGAGAATCAAAAACAACTTTATAATAATTATAAGCAGTCCCTGTACAATAAAGGCTAGTTACTTTCTTTTTTTTTTACATTAATCTAGATGTTACGGATTCCGAGTCCATAATAATAAAACTTCATTATCCATCAATAATAACATATCAAAAATCATTATTTATTTATTTTTACATAAAGTCTCCATCTTCATGTTTTACTCTTCTGGACGCAGAAGGTAAACCTTAAAATACTTCAAACAATTTTTGAGAGGGAATAGAAAATAAAAAACTATCTGTCCCAGCCAGGAATCGAACCTGGATCTCCTGCTGTCCGGGCCGGTGTGTTCATGACTGTAGTTAAGTAGAAATATTACAATAATTCAATTATCCCCTCTA
>KZ811995.1:0-10088 GCA_000696205.2 Oncopeltus fasciatus | reverse complement strand
ATTTTGCCTAATAACAGTCAAGGAAGTATATTATAAGGTAGAGGGTAAAGTACATCTTACATTTTATTGCTACCAGTGGATGGGAAGAAAATTATATATCGAACTATTCATAAAGTTGAAACCTATACCGTAAGAAATGTGAGCGTTCATAAACCTCCCTCTGTCGAACGGGCCCTACTCTTGTGTGGGACCATAAACATGGAGAGTTCCCAAGGAATAAGTGCATGGGGTATGATGTCACTGCGATCCGCATATATAGGTCCGTCTCGTATATTTCGCCAAGGTCCCGGCTATGACCCAAGCGGCATAGTGATGGCATCCCCTGGAGAGAGAGACCGGTGGCGATTGCGAGGACTCGCCTAATGTCCGAATGATTGAGTGAGCCGAGAAAGGGCATGGCTTCCATTTGGTGGGGATATTCGCGGAGAGGACGTTTCTTTGTCTCGGGGAACGGGGAAAAGTAAAGGTTGTCTCGAGACAGCTCCTCGAGACATTAGAAAGTGGTCCGCCATCCGTCTGTACTCGAGGAAGAGTCACCGTCACCACCATAGTGGATTCCTGAACATTCTGATTAACCACTAAGCCCCTTCATGGATCCCGAGAAGGCTGAATGTAACCTTGAAAACTTTCGTCAAATACAACAATCTTCTTACTTGTTCACGTAGGCTTCGTCGGTCGTCAGATGTATTTACCATTTCATCTTCCGGGTTGGACCGAGTCTTTTCAGCCCTGAAGAAGCCATCACATGATGTGCGAAAGCTCGGCAAATAAGAACAATTTGACTCGGTCCAACCCGGAAGATGAAATGGTAAATAAAGAAAATATTTAAAAGATTTTAAGAATTTGAATCATAGGATGATGTAGCCCGCTCGTCTCTCAAGGTTTGCCTAGAAACTTAGATAATATTTTTAGAATATATTTTTTCTTCATTAGGACTGAAAATACTCACAAAAAATTTCAAATTTTGAAAGATTACTATTAATAAAAAATTACACATTTTTTATTTATTCATAGTGATTATTTTGCAATTTAAGTGAACTTATAAGAATATAGAGAATAAACATAAATTCAATGATTAAAATATTAAGATTTTAGACATAGAATCCATTTAAATGAAAAGATTATTTAATGAGATAGTTTATTTAGTTGAAAACGAAATTATGCGTAAAAAAATTAATTGATAAACTAAGCTCAAATTTTTGTAATATCAGAAGTAAAACTTAATATAGTTCATCCTAGTTTTAATTCTTTTATTATATGAAAGATTGATTACATTTATATTTTCAAATTTTGTGCAAAAATATACATTTAGTGACTATTTCATTTGTTAGTTTATACCATTTAATATTTTATTATTTGATTACATTTTTATAAATATATTAGTTTATGTATTTTAATTAATTTATGAAATATGAATATATATGTATTAGTGAAAAGTACTATTATACTGTTCATGGCAACACTGATAAAGAGGTTACATTAGTTGTTTGTCCATTTTGCTAATCTGTTACCTTATATCCGAATAATTTATTTTAAAAATAAAATTGACTAAGCTGAAATGGTTATCATATTGCGTATTGAATTTCTTTTGCCTCGTTCTCCACTGAAATTACTTAAACTAAATTTAGATAGTTTATCTCTTGCTGTGAAATTTAAAATTATTTGCGGCGTACCCCATTTTAAATAACTCTTGTGCTCCCACAAACACACCCACGCACACCTACGAACTTACACACATACACGCAAGCACAAATACACACGTTAGACTGAACTTAGAGAAATTTTCAACTAATGAAATAATGTTGACTAACTAAACATTTTGACTACGCTTGGAGATTCTTTGGGAATCAGTGACTCGTGGTACCATATTTTTCTGATACGACCTTCCGTTATCGTGTCACAGGCTACTAAACGTGTCTCCATAGTCAGCTTCTTCTTCATTAGATCCAAGGGGGTTGGAATAATGAACGTTTGAGAGCAATTCTGCTCAGCTATCCGCACTCCATATTTTAAGTTTACAGCTATGAATGAGTTTATATGATATAAGTTTTATTGAGTTTATATAGATAAGGGAGTGAGTCAGAAAATGATGTTTTATGAGAGCACAATTCAATGTTGGACAAATAGTTTAAGACATTTCGCAATCATATTTTTTTGACACCCCGAATAATAATTATTTTTGTAACCTCACAGTTTCAAATCAAGAGGATGACATTCCAAATATTTCATTAAAGTCCATTCGGGAGGTTTGGGCTTACTTGTGTAGTACCAACAGATGGACGGAATTAAACAACTATAAATTAGAATATACTCTGTCTTGCACAGCTGAGCGTTTGGCACTCATAAGTCAGACGCTACGGGCTTGGATACCACTCTGGACAATCTTCTATCGAGAATGAATTGTGTCATAGGTGCTTAGAATACGGTGGTTACCTGTAGATAGCCCCACACTGCATGACCAGGGATGAGAGAAAACTATTTTTTTTTTTACCCTGTGCATAGCGTGTTACCACTCAACCCTACCTATTGAGTTTTCTAGATTGGTGATTATGTGTATTTCCCCCAGATTTACTTCCTGTTGCGAAGCAAGAGATAAACTGTTTTTGTAGATGTGACATGTAACAGGAAATATATTGGTTGCAGGCTGAGGATTTGTTTTATTGATAAATGTAGCCTGTATTTTGTATTTCAGATTAAAACTGGTATATATCCTCCCCACATGGGGGCGGAATTTACATTTCCTTATTAAAGAGCGTGGAAAGCCCCCTCCCCCCTGAGGATTTCAGGCCAACAGCCCAGCTCCTCTGAGCCGTTACCGTAGACTGAAGCGCTCCTGTGTTGCCTGGACAAACTAATCAGGAAACTTTGATTACAGAGAGCGGCCATCTCTCTCCCTTTTAGTCTCTTCCCGGGGTGTCGGCTCCCTATTCCCGTCCCTTTTCCCAACCCGACAGATAGATCCTTGGGGAAGCTGCCGTATAAAACGCCAGTCTCACGCAGGAGCTTCGAAAACCAAGCAGATTTCCTACTTATCTCTGGGAAAAACCATATTTGATCATATATAAGGCGGAGAGGGTAATGGGTATAGGAAGTAAGGTCACTTTCGGGCGGACTTCGAGGGAGGAAATGGTCACGCGGTCAACCTTTGTAATATATTTTATTTAAATTTGTATTTATTTATTACTAATATCTGATAATATAAAAGCATGTTGTAATTGAATAAACTTAGACGGCATCGTAAGAGAAGGGAAGTGACGAATATCACCGCTCTCAAATAATTACAAACTATGTTCCCAGGACTTTATGAAGCCATCTTCGCACGAGTCGCAGGGAGGGTTGGAGTTGGAGGACAGGGTCTGTGCTAATGGATTCGGATGGTATTGCAGTTGACTGTCATGGTGGGAAGAAATGATGTTTAGAACAAAAATCATAGTGAAGAGAGGAATTAGATACGTAATAGGGAGCGTTTGAGATTATTCTGAGTGTTTTGGAAAGAAGGAAAACTAACATAGTTTAATTTGAGTTGGCAACTTGTATTTTAGTATTCTAGTAGTTAACTATGTATTCTGCAATTAGTACAGGATGTGTAGAAAAAGAAAATGATAAGGTAAAAAAATAGGGAAGGTGCTGTATGTGACGTCATATTTAATAGCTGCTGAGAATAATGTGACCTCGTTGGAATAGTGAGAATAAGAGGATACTGAGCTGGAGAACCTGACTTTCCTGTCCTTTTCAAACCTCAGCATTTGACTATTTCCTCATCCTCTCACTCAAGTTTTAGCGAAATGTATAGAATCATTGCTATTGAGGTTCTAAGTTACTTATGACGTCACTTGATCGAAAGTTCCAGCGGTTAATTATGGATGATGATTTCGCGAAAAGCCGTAGATGAGGGAAGACCCTCCCATTGCCACTGAAAATAATTTCTGTATCTGGTTACTAGGGATTTTTAAACGAAATACATTATTTTATAATTTTAAATAATTATAATTTTTCCTAACTCATATATATATTNATATATATATATAGAAACACAACAAACTAATAATTTCTGAAACAACATAGGAGTAAGTCAATGCATATAACTAAATAATATACGCCTACTCTACAGGGTAGACTAATTTACAAAGATAACCATTTAAATAGTTTTTGAAGCGCTAGGTCACTTTTTATTGAAGGTGTGAAAATTAGATATTAGGCTTGTACTGTATATATTTAACGAGATCCTACAATGCTCACTCATTTTGAAAGACAAATATTCCATGCATGTAAAAAATTCAGTCTTTCAGTTCAACAACATGACACGGATCTAGTGGGACATACTACAAGGGAACAATAGCCTCATACTCAGCTGAAAGGAATTAATTACACATTCACTCCTCTTAACACTCCTTATGTTGTTAACGTCTCACTCCTAAATCAGCAAATATGTAACCCTTTCGAAGTAACCCCTCACTTGTCTATAAATTATCCCTTCTTCCTAAATGGAGACCACACACACGGGCTAAATTCTCAAAGATGACAACCATCTATAACGAATACATACGTTACGTACCGAAACATATATATAAATAACCACATCAAATTATAATTAAATCAGTTTTGCATATTCCTAAGAAAAATGGTTGTTTCAACACAAATCATAGACCCTCTTCACCAACATGAATTATATATAATTTATTGAAACACCTATGAATGTTACTTTAAGGAAAATAACTCACACTGATTTAGCAAGTCGGAAATTCCATTCAAATCAAGTATGAGTTGCTAGACCACATTGATCATTCAACATCTTCACCAGTCTTGCATGATAATCACATCTGTAATTTTATCCCGTCCCTTTGAAAGTTGCAAATTTCTTGTTCTTTTTTTTGTTCATTCAACATATTTTATTATAATTTATTTTTTTTGTCGATTACCTAAATATCAAACGACAAACTTTTATAGAGTTAATATATCATAAGGCGCAACTAAAATCGCAAAATATATTTGTAAACATTAAATCACTCGTTTATTCGTATAGCATATGAATAATTTCAGATTTATTTGTAAAAATAAATTCTCATCTTTGATGGTATGTTAAGAGTGCCCAAAATATTTTTTATCATCCACTGACAATACACTCACAAATTAAAAAACACAATACCACCCTTAGACACTTGCAACTTTACATTAAATAGAATTGTTCACGTAGGCTTCGACGGTCGTCAGAAGAATTTACCGTTTCTTCTTCCGGGTTGGACCGTGTCAAATTGGTGTTATTTGCCGAGCTTTCGCACATCATGTGATGGCTTCTTCAGGGCTAAAAAGAGAATTCTCACCTGGGCTGAAAAGAGAAATGAGAGGAATATAGAGGATATAAAGAGGAATGAGCTTGTGTCCTTGAGTTAACCACCTGAAATACAGAGAGGTATAGGGTGGAGTAGTCGTAGCTAAAGTGTGTAGGTGACCCCTTATCTGCGGTCTAGGACCCTATGTATTTGTCTGCAAAAGGACGAGCCCTCCCAAAGACTGTTGCGGGAGGAGCTCGTATCCTGCAGGTAACCACCTGAAATACAGAGAGGTATAGGGTGGAGTAGTCGTAGCTAAAGTGTGTAGGTGACCCCTTATCTGCGGTATAGGACCCTATGTATTTGTCTGCAAAAGGACGAGTCCTCCCAAAGATTGTTGCGGGAGAAGCTTGTATCCTCGAGGTAACCACCTGAAATACAGAGAGGTATAGGGTGGAGTAGTCGTAGCTAAAGTGTGTAGGTGACCCCTTATCTGCGGTCTAGGACCCTATGTATTTGTCTGCAAAAGGACGAGTCCTCGACGAAAGACAAATAGTTAAAAGCAGACTAAAAGAAAGAGATGCTCCTTTGTGGACGAGGAACTCTAATTAGGGAAGGAGAACAATGTTGTAAGGCATTGTCCGTGGTGGGGCCGCTCACCTCGCGCCCTCCCACCTCGCCACCAACACTCTTCTCTAACAAATAAAAATATGGTCACTACATCACTACACTTTCACTCCCTCATACCTGCTAGTAAAATGTATTCTCCGCAAGCACGGTGGGCTATTCTTCCCCTTTTTTTGTCACTGATTTTTTTCGAGCCTGTGTTCCATTTATTTCCTTTTTATTTTAAGCTGAAGATCACTAATCTCAATAGTTTTTATTTATTTATTTGCTTTTATATTATTATTTAGGTTTTTAGATATGAATTATATATTAGTTTGTTAAACAACCATTTATAAAAGTATTAAAGTATATATTATACTATAAAAGACTAAAATTTTAATTTTTGCATTTAAGTCTCTTACGCACTTTAGGAAAAAATCTAAGTGATTTAATTCGCAGTTTTGAATTATTTATAATTTTCCACTTATCATATATTAAAAGGACAATAATGTGCTCCATACAAGATTTTATGTACCACGATTTGAAAGCTAATGATCCACAAAACACACACACACTTTTGAAATTTAAAAAAAAAGATGTGATAATAAATTTAGGTATTTAAGGTTGTTGGTGAGATGAAGGTGATCATTAGATTCGGAAAGGGAGGAACGAATGAGGTAGTGAACGAAGAAAAAATATTAAAAATATTCGTAGAGTACAATACACAGTATAGTTTTATATAAATAATCTAAATACTAGAATTTTTCAACATGTTTTAAAAAGAAATGATGGAAAAGGTATATCAAGTGGAGATTGAGAATTGAGTTAAAAGTCTTAATAGGTCTTTCTTCTGTTTATAATAGAAATATATTGCACATTGGTTATTTGTGATTGATTATACTGGGGAACACATTTTTTTGTTGAGTTAGATCTGACTCTTTATTTTTACCGATTCTTGGCGTCTGAATCATAAAATAACCTTAGATTTTGTCTATCATGTTAACTTTTTAAACAGGATATCCTCAGAAATCATAAAAATCATGCATTTAACAGGACATAAAGTAAAAACGTACCAAACATACAGTTTACAAAACATTTAATGAAAGTTAAATTGAGTTCATACATATAAAATTGTGTAATTAATGAACAGTACTTAAAAATTAAGATAAAAATTTGTGTTTGTAGCTTTTTCTAGAGTGTTTAGTTTGTGTACGCTTCATACTCCCACAATAGTCAGCCATCATGTGTACGTCCCATCTCCCTTGATACCTTGCTTCCATGACCCTCAAATCTTGATAAAAACGCTCACCCTGCTCATCACTCACTGCACCAAGATTGTCCGGGAAATTAGCAAGGTGGCTGTGTAAAAAATGCAATTTAATGCTCATGTTGCAACCTAGCTTTTGGAAGCTTTCCAAGAGTAACTGGACAATTTTGGAGTTATTCAGTGCTCGTCTATTTCCAAGAGAGTCTTTAACAACGTTTTTGAATGCCATATCTGTATTCCCCATCTTCCAAAGCGGGAAATTCATTGAAAAATAGCACGGGGACTTCGGCTGAATGCGGTACTGGGCGTATAGCTGACGTTAAGCTAGGATACTCTATTTTACATTTGTTTTTCTTGTTATATCCCGATGTTTTCACTATACAAAAGTAAGAATCACTTGAATGATCTTTGGGCTTGTGCCAAATACTAGGTATACCAAATAGATACTTAGCATGTGTACTCTTGGTCCACATCCGTAAACCCTCAACACACTGTTTACACACTTTATGAGGTGCCCATGCTTTATCTTGATCACCTAGTTTCACTTTAAAATAGGCAAAATATGCCTGTCTGACAAATGTACTGATGTTTATCCTTTGACTGGGAATGGTAAAACTGCCACATACATAACAAAACGAATCGGGGCTGTTTTCGCACTTTCGACTTGTATTAGGCAGAGGTAGCCATAAGAAAACGTTTCAGTTCAGACACACTATGTAGTTCTGTACACTTCCGTAATGGACATACTAAATACTGCTTACCGACACACAACGTTTCACCACAGTATAACAGACGTAACTAAATAGGCAGGTTGAATATGGTTACTATATGCATATATATATGTACTGTATATACTGTTTATGGGGCACCATGTTAGATCATGTGATCCGATTGGTTTTCGCAATCATAACATTGCGTATTCAAATCATATCCAGGACCAGCTTTTATCGGTAAATAAGAGCTTGAGTCATTAATGGATTCAAATGGCATGGCAACCTGTAGATAGCTTATCTCTTCATTACTATAAGTGGTTGTATGGGAGGGTAACACTTATAATATAACAAAAAAAGACTGTTTAATTTTTTTTAATGGATTTTATCGTAAGTAAAATACCATTGAATCGGGGAAAATTTATTTTTCAGTAGAAAACCTGAACCTGAGTCAGTCAGGAACATTTGATCCAGGTGGCACGACGTCACCTTTGGCCTTCATGATTGCCCTGAAGATGGATTAAAATGTAAGTCGAAACGGGAACGGAAGATAATATAAAACACTCATCTTTGTAAATTGAATTTTTCGGATCAACCTTGACCGAACTTCCACAAAAAATATCTACAAATAAACTCTCCATTTTAATTTACTATTAAATTTGTATATATCTGCACATTATTCTCTATCAATATAAAATATTTCCCTACAATAATTGAATTTTTTTTATTTTTTCGAGAAAAAAAAATCATTTTATTAGTTCCATTTCATTAAACTGGGAGGCATAGGAGAGGCAATATCCAGTGAAAGAAATGTTTGGTTGTCTGAGATGCCAGCTCTTCGATGATCAGATAGGGAAGAATAAAAAACATATCCTGTGTGAAAAAGATACAATAATTTAAATATATATATATATATATATATAAATATAAACAGGCTAGGAGTCACTATTAATAATTAAATACAGATATAAGTTGAAGATGACAGATGAAAGAATAGAATCATTTTGATTTTTGAATCTAGGAGTAGGAAAGTAGTTNTTTTTTTTTTTTTTTTTTTTTTTTTTTTTTTTTTTTTTTTTTTTTTTTTTTTTTTTTTTTAAATGGCTTGTCAACCTCTGGTGACCTCTGGTCATTAACGTTGCGAGAAGATATTTTAAAGAAGAAGAATTTCTTAGCAATAGGTCATGGTGAGGTAAAATGAATTGTTCATGCGAATAGTTATTATGTGGATGGACATAGTAAATTCTTTGTGCTTGGAAACTTTAAAATTTATAAGAAAAAAAAATCGAGAGAGAATGGAAAAGAAGTATACTGAAAATGTATCTAGATAAGATTTAATAGCCTGCCCTCTTTCAGAAAATTCATTACAGAGTCCATGACTTTATCGTCATCCAATAGAATTTCGTCTAGAGTCCCATTTAAGTTATATTTTTTCCTTGTTTCTTTATATTCCAGGCACTCTGTAAATATATGTTTGATGGTAAGATGTTGTCCACATACCTCACAAATGGGTGGGTTATCCTTTGCCATTATATAGCCATGAGTAAGTCTTGTGTGTCCTATTCTTTGTCTGGCTAATACCACTTCTCTCTTACGGTCAGCTGACATATGAACTGGACCATACCCTAGGAGTAGATTTTATCTCGCGTAACGTATTGTCTCTGGTTGACCGCCTTATATTTTTCCACTTTTTAAGTACTAATTTTTAACTAGCGCTTTTACATCATTCAAGGTGACTTTTGAGTACATCTCGCCATCTTTTATCGCTTTCTTTGCTAGTCCGCATTTTCATTGCCTGATATTCCTCGGTGACTAGGTATCCATTTAAGAGTCACTTTGCTACCTTTCTTGTTAAGGTGATCTATTGTCTGTTGTGAGATGTTGGTTGGTGAAAGGGCTTTGTAAAGCTAAAAGAGCAGATAAAGGGTCGGTAAATACAGAAATGTTTTTTGATAATGGCAATTCAATATTTAAGGCTTTGTTTATTGCGAGTATTTTGAAGGCTTAGTAATTCTGCGGTGAACACGCTTAGTTTTGGGTTTTATTTATAAATACAGTGAAATTATAGTTAATTCGAAACCAAAATAACCTAATACTGTCGAAAAATGTTTGTCTATGAAACAGTCGAAAAAATGTTATTTTGAGCACAATTAAATATAATTCAGTTAATATGGGGAGTCGTCTATGAAAATCAAAGAATTACATATCGATAATTTTTTTTATTTTTGAGAATGA
>KZ811979.1:0-10772 GCA_000696205.2 Oncopeltus fasciatus | reverse complement strand
CTTGTTTTTCTTCCTTATTAGTGACTATTTTTGGTATCTAGTGGGTAGAATCGGAGAAAATATCTTTCGGAATTTTCAGAGGCTTAAATATAATAAAACAAGCAAAATAAACATACAAATCTCCGGAAAATGTGGTAAATAAGAAAAGTGGCAAGAGCAGACTAAAGTGCGATGGTAGAATTTTTTTAAAAATTTAAAGTATAAGTATAAAAGAAACAATTGATGAGAGAAAACGCAACCACAGGTATCCAGCAAAGAAGCCTATCAGCCATTGTTATATTTCCCGGGCTAAATTCTCTTTCCGATTCACCATCCCTGTAATTAATTAGCCTCTTCAACTCCTATTCGATAATTCAAGAACAGAGGAAATAAAAAACTGAAAAAAAAAGACATGGAAAGAATAGGGGAAATTGAAGATACAAGAATAAACAAACAAAATAAAAATGAACCAAAAAAAAAAAAAAAAAAAAAAAAATGCTCCTTTGAGGATTTACTTTGGTTTTCACTAATTATTTAATAAAGCTGTGCATTTTTCTAACTTATGTTTGCGAATCCTGGCACTAGGGGTTGAAATGTTTGTCCTGAGCCATGGATGTTTAGAATGGGATGGCAACCTGTAGATAGCCTTTATGATCCTATTTGGTGTAAAGGGAGGCTAACACTGAAAAAAAAAAAATAAAATAAACAAAATAAAGGTAATATGAATTAAAGATCTATATGGTCTCAAGTGTGTTTTGAAAAATTTACTCCATCTTCTCCAATCCTGTTAACTTGATATAAAAACTATTAGTAACTAAAATTGACACAAACACACACACACCTACACACATGTATAAATAAATATATGAAAACATTATTAATTTTGCATTTATATTTCTTTCTGAAAACCATAAGACGATTTTATTAATAGCTCTAATTGATTGTAGGAGAGAGGGAGACAAAACATTGAAACATTTTTTCTTCATTATTTTTGGAGTTTAAAGAACATTGTAAAAAATGATAAAAGCAAAATTTATCTTTTAAATATTTATATTCAAGAACATTTCCATAAATGACACAATTAAAAGAAGATAAAATTAAAATTGAGAGTTTTTGGCCATAGAGATTGTTAGTAGATGTTTTTTGTTGGAATTCTGACTGAAGATTGATCCAAAAAATAGAATTTAAAGAATGTTTCTTTTTTAATTATCTGCTGATAATTCGGCTTAAATTGTAAGCCATCTTCAGGGCTATCGTGAAGGCTAGAGGGAACGTTGTGTCACCTGTATCAAATGTTCATGACCAAAATGCTCTGACATTAATATGCGATCCTGGTGGCACGACGTCCCCTCTCGCCTTTATGATAGCCCTGAAGATGGCTTACAATTCAAGGCGAAACGTTGGCAGATTATTAAAAAAACCAAAAACATTATTTTAATTATATTTTTTGTATCAACCTTCACCGAACCCCAACAGAAAACGTCTACTATTAAAGGAAAATATTTAATATGCATATTTGAGAGTTCGACTACAACCCTTTTAAAATGTATAAACTAAATCTGATATTCTTTCGATTCGTAAATTTTTTTTATTGGGTTCGTATCTAGTTGAAATCAAATCTTCGTTTTTACCAGCGCAGAGACGAAATGTACTATAATTATCAGAGTTTTGCTTACCAAAAACTAATTGGGAATTATTATTTGTTAGGTTCTGACGTTTTTGCTTATCACTGCTGTAAACATATATCAAATGGAAGATATAATTGAGTAAATCAATTATACTAATGAGACGATAAATATAAAAATAGAGTAAGAATACTATAACATTGAATGAGAATTTCTACTCATATATGAGATATGGTATATAATAAATAACCATGATGTGGGAACTAAATTCAGAAATATCTATTTTAATTAATTTAATTAAAAAGAAATATATATACCAAGTTAGCTATAATGGTTACAGAGGTAGCGCCTTAAGGGATGACCCTTGTAACATCTAAGCTGACCGAAGAAATGATTGGATAAAGCAGAGGGAGGATGTATGCGGTTGTCTGTTTTATTTTCATTAGAATAATTGGAAATTATTTTTTTATGTGAAAATCTTACTACCCTGTATTTTAAAAATAAACATAGACTTATTTTAAATATGTTTTTTATTTTAAATATAACAATGTGGATAGTATAGCACAATCAAAGCAAAACCTCAGCTCCCATCGGAACACCTGATCGGCTGAAGCGCACTCTGGCGAGGAACCTAGAAACTAAAGCCCCAAAAGGGAGGATTAGCGATCACACTTGGAGGGGGCGTTCGCTGCACTTTGGCATTGGAGTGATGGACTCTGACCACTGCGCCACGTGCCATTCTCAGGTGTAGAACTCCTCTTTACAGCACTAGTTTGCTTCTCTCCTACCTCTTTGGAGATGAGGGCCCACGCAAGACAGCGATTAGCAGACAATCAGAACTCGTTCCCCTGACAAAACCTTCTTCTCACTGTTATATCGCCAACAATATTATACATTCTCTCTCTCCCTCTCTCTCTCTCTCTGCTATTACTTCCATTGCATTCCCCAATGGACCTCAAGTGTTTCTGCGATTACTAATTTCTCCTAAGCCAAGTCTCATACATTCCCATCACATTATCCTTTATTTATTCTTTACATCTGCCTTCCTCCTTATTAACCTTTCTCCTTTTAATTGATAACATTCACTTATGCATTATTCTTTTCTGATTGCTTTATTTTTGGAAGTTTTTCATTTGCAGATTTCCCATAGGATAATCGAGCCACCCACGTCGGTGCCATGACGCAATATCTAAAAATAAAAATCAATAGATCTATTGTATATTATAAAATATATTTCATTTGTATATGTCTATTTACAATACAAATATATATCTAGTTGTCTCTATACGCTATAATTTATCATGTTCGTAATTTTAAAATAATGAAACTAATTTTGGCATTTAAGCTTGTTTTTTGAAACTTTTTGATGAGTTCCTTTATGATGGAAAACAGGTAGAAAAGTGGGAGGGGGGTTAAGGGGTATCAAAATGTATAATTGTAATATCTTCGTAGTTTAAGTGGTATTTATGTTACTATTATATACGAAAGAAATGTATATAAAAATAAGTGTAAAATTATAATCTTGTAAAATTTCTATTTTATAACATTTAAAAAAAAAAAAGGGTATATTTCATTGGTCCCAAAACATAGGATCCTCCGCCTTAGCGAGTATCACATTAAACGGGACAAAATCCTATTTTTTATCCATTCCCTCTCATTCCCTTTCTCCTATCTCCTATCTCCTATTCCCTCCTCTTCTCTCTTCTCGAAGGTGTAGCTCCCCTGTCCGTCTTCAAGTCTCAGGTTTCTTTTATTGGCATAATTGTATTTTTCACTTGACATTGTATCACCTGTCTTTACCGCAATTACTCTCCGTCTTCTTTGTCGAATAATTGTCTTGTTTCCTTAATGATACGGTTTCCTTAATTTTCTCTTATACTTTCAATCTTCTTCGTATAAAGACAATTTATTAACAAATATTTAACTATGTATTTGGTAGAAGCCACTTCACTTTCCTGAGGACCGTCAATTCAAATCTGTAGCCCTCAAGGAACTGGTATCTTCCATCTCACCATTTATTATTTTTTTCCAGCACTCCTTCACTAAAAATTAAATTGTGTTCATCTTTGTAGCCCCCCTCTTTTGCAGTACCCCCTTGAATGGGAGTACACCCGTTTAGGGCTGGACCCTGAGATAACTTACTGAATCTTGAACCTCTCTCAGCTGGATATCTCTCCTGCTCTAAACTGAACACCATCAATTTCCACTTAACCTATATCTGTCTGTTTTCTTGTGTTTGAAATAACAAGTGTTTTTATCCTTCATTATTGACAGTCTCACAATCCCTTTATTAGTCTGGTTTGCATTAATTTCTTCTTTCCAACGTAATAATTTTGTCTGGTTTATACTTTTTGATTTAATTTTACATTCTCTTTCTAAAATAGCATTAACAAAGCAATTTTATACACAAAAAAATACTAAAACTTGTACGCTAAATACAATTCCCCTGAAGATTCAGAAGGGAAACTGTTTGAATACAAATTTAGACCTCTTAGATTAAACACAGCAAGATAATTGCACCATTTCACGAGCGAAAGAAGGAAGCCATGTCTATTATATATTTAAAAAATTAAGTTAATTAAGAATATTCGCGACTCACCTTGGTGATAATATTTATAACTTCCATTATTTTCTAGATTACTACTTCGATCGGCTGATTTTTACGACGGCTTTATCGTGCAAAATTACTTGGCAGTGTTTATCATTCACTTCGCGAATCGCTGTCGGAAGTCATTCTTTTGATGGGACTTAAATCCATCTTAGTTTCTATTCAAGACAGGAACAAAATAGGAGACTTGGACAACTTTACAAGCTTCTAAGCCGCAAGTCAACCTTAACTGTGACCAACAAACTTACCATTTATAAGACGTTACTGAGACCTATCTGGACGTATGGAGTCGAACTGTGGGGAACTGCTAAACCATCCAACATCCAAGGAATACAGTACTTTCAATCCAAAATCCCAAGAATCATAGTTGACGCACCCTATTACGTCACAAACTCCTTACTCCACAATGACCTTAAAATCCCTTTAGTTAAAGACATCATTACAACCCGTTTTAATAAATTCCACTCTGACCTTTTCATGCATCAAAATCCTTCAGCCCAAACTCTATCCAGTATTACCCACACGGACAATCCACCACGTCTCCTGAATAGGAAATGGCCACGTGACCTTTTCATTTCCAACACTTCATTTTAAAAAATATGAAGAGAAAAAAACAAAAACAACCTGTGTATTGTAAATAGAGATTTAGGAGTTCTGTCATTGGGCAGCTTCTCCATCAAGCGAAGTACACGCTGAGTTCTTTCTTATTTTTCTGTATTTTTATTTTTATTTAGTTATCTATTTAAAAAAAAATTAATTTATACTGTGAATAGTAACCAGCACATTACTGGATACAAAACATGTAGAAAGTAATTAATAATATAGTTTTAAAAAAAAGTTTCTATTCATTCTCGCAAGTTTTGTTTTCTTTATGACTCATTTTTTATCACTTGTTTTTCTTCCTTCTTTTTCTCCCTTAATTTTTACTCCTTTTCGTCTGCTGTCGGGTGAGATTTTCCACCGACCTACCGTGAACCCGATGCCTATGCCTTCCAAATCCCCTCCCCATCTTGAGATTCCTGTACTAATTCCCTGCACAACACCCAGATATCCCGCAAACCCGGTGCCCTCCGCTGAAGTCACACAACCCGTGCCTGTCTCTACCCCGTTCCGTGTTCGAGGCAGTTTTCGGCCGGGACAGATCTGCCCTCGCGTGACTCTACCAGCACCGANAAGGAGAGTATAATTGAAAGCAAGATAAAGTGCTCCAAAATATATTAATTTATACTGTGAATAGTAACCAGCACATTACTGGATACAAAACATGAAAGTAATTAATAATAAAGTTAAAAAAAAAGAAAAAAGTTTCTATTCATTATCGCAAGTTTTCTTTTCTTTATGACTCATTTTTTATCACTTGTTTTTCTTTCTTCTTTTTCTCCCATAATTTTTACTCCTTTTCGTCTGCTGTCGGGTGAGATTTTCCACCGACCTACCGTGAACCCGGTGCTTATGCCTTCCAAATCCCCTCCCCATCTTGAGATTCCTTTACTTATTCCCTGCACAACACCCAGATATCCCGCAAACCCGGTGCCCTCTGCTGGAGTCACACAACCCGTGCCTGTCTCTACCCCGTTCCGTGTTCGAGGCAGTTTTCGGCCGGGACAGATCTGCCCTCGCGTGACTCTACCAGCACCGAACAATCTCACCCTTGCACCGGAAGACGACAGAGTTTCGGCAGGCCTGACACTTGTCTGTGTCTAGTGCCCTTCAGAAGTTTTTGTGTTATTCTAATATATATTAATAAGGAGCTCCTTTTGAGAAGTGCTCCTTCTTAAGCTGCTCACACGCAGCCCTTAAATGCCCTTTAAATGTAAGACATTACTTGCAAGTGCTGTGTCACTGCCTATGAACCACTGTTGGGTCTGTTCCGCAGGTCTTTCGACATATCTGAAGGGTTTGTCAGGACAAAGGACTCCTGGAATAAAGTATAGAAAATAAATAAACAAGATAAAACANCTGTTGGCCTGATACTCGTTTTAGCACTTTGAAACTTCTCCGGTCTCGGCACATTGAAACTTCTGGATCAGTGTTTTTCTTTCACCTTGCAGAGAGAGCTTCTTTCGTTGTCAGTCTGATACTCGTCTCAGCACTTTGAATCTTCTTCTCGTCCGTCTTTTTCGATCTAAAAGAGAGCTCTTTTCACATTCTGTTGGCCTGATACTCGTTTTAGCACTTTGAAACTTCTCCGGTCTCGGCACATTGAAACTTCTGGATCAGTGTTTTTCTTTCACCTTGCAGAGAGAGCTTCTTTCGTTGTCAGTCTGATACTCGTCTCAGCACTTTGAATCTTCTTCTCGTCCGTCTTTTTCGATCTAAAAGAGAGCTCTTTTCACATTCTGTTGGCCTGATACTCGTTTTAGCACTTTGAAACTTCTCCGGTCTCGGCACATTGAAACTTCTGGATCAGTGTTTTTCTTTCACCTTGCAGAGAGAGCTTCTTTCGTTGTCAGTCTGATACTCGTCTCAGCACTTTGAATCTTCTTCTCGTCCGTCTTTTTCGATCTAAAAGAGAGCTCTTTTCACATTCTGTTGGCCTGATACTCGTTTTAGCACTTTGAAACTTCTCCGGTCTCGGCACATTGAAACTTCTGGATCAGTGTTTTTCTTTCACCTTGCAGAGAGAGCTTCTTTCGTTGTCAGTCTGATACTCGTCTCAGCACTTTGAATCTTCTTCTCGTCCGTCTTTTTCGATCTAAAAGAGAGCTCTTTTCACATTCTGTTGGCCTGATACTCGTTTTAGCACTTTGAAACTTCTCCGGTCTCGGCACATTGAAACTTCTGGATCAGTGTTTTTCTTTCACCTTGCAGAGAGAGCTTCTTTCGTTGTCAGTCTGATACTCGTCTCAGCACTTTGAATCTTCTTCTCGTCCGTCTTTTTCGATCTAAAAGAGAGCTCTTTTCACATTCTGTTGGCCTGATACTCGTTTTAGCACTTTGAAACTTCTCCCGTCTCGGCACATTGAAACTTCTGGGTCAGTGTTTTTCACCTTGCAGAGCTCCTTTCGTTGTCAGTCTGATACTCGTCTCAGCACTTTGAATCTTCTTTTCGTCCGTCTTTTACGATTTTCAAGAGAGCTAGCTCCTTTCACATTCTGTCAGCCTGATGCTCGTCTCAGCAGTTTGAAACTTCTCGACCAGTCTTTTCGATCTTGCTTTATATCTCGATAAAGAGATACAGTTGTAAATATGAAAGATTCTTCTCTAGAAAGATGTTTTCTTCAGAAGGTTTACTAATGATTGATGAGATTCGTTGATGGGCAAAGATTATCAGTGTTTCTTTTATAATCGTTATTTAAGAATTTAATATTGGATTAATTATTTTTTTTTTCTTTTTTTTAATCATTATTATTATTATTTTATTACTATATGGTGTATGTTGTACATTATTATTATTATTTATTGTAAACTACGAGAGCACATTGCAAGATGCACGCTGTGCAGTATGTAATTTCTAAAATAAATAAAATTAAAAAAAAAAATTTATTGCAAAGACAGTTGGAATCTTTTATGAATATTTGGATATTTATGAATTATTAAATATTTTTGGTACCTCATGAATTTAATTTTTTTTTGTAAATTTTTTATCTTCTTCAGCTGTGTACTATTACTCTTAATCTTAGTTAAGGAATGCCAGATTTCCGACTGGATTCAAAGAAAGCAACGGCAAGCTTACTTCCAATAATATAAGAAGATTCAATTCTAACTTCTCAGAAGGGTAAATTAGTAGGCATTACCATTTAGAGGGGTGTACTTAAGCACTAGATCATGGTTCCGGATCAAATTGTGTTTATGTGCATTAGTTCTTCATCTCTGTGTTTCTTATGCTAATAAATTTCTAGCAAAGATTTCCACTATATGAATTAAAATCATCCCCTTCCCCAAGAGTAGGTAAGATTAGGGAAAGTAAATTCTGACTACATTAATAATTTTATAGTATTATTTTACAATACAGATACTTTCCTAAGTAAAAAATAAAATAAAATCAGTACAATGATAAAACCTTTGAAACAAAATATACAATTTGTATGGACCTAATATTGTTGTTTTTTTTTTACGTCATATTCAACGTTTTAGATATGGAGGGAGAGGTTATCAGGAGTTTGTCCCCCTAAGCACTGGGCAAGCTTTCATTACTAGAATAAAGTAGGACTAGGATAAATGCATCCTCTTGGATAAGAAATTTTATATTGTATATAAGTATGTACGAATACCTATTTGTCTCGAATTGACTCCAAACTTATAATACACCCCCCTACACACACACACACAAGGGAGAAAATATTAATACAGCTGTTGTCTCTCCCATAGAATTTTTAAGGACAATGAAAGTCTTCACTGAAGACTAACAGCAGACGAGCGATGAAATTATAAAAACATGAATCTCTCCAAACATAACAAGAGGAACTGTATTCTTAGAAAATATATCTTGATAAAAAAAATACACCCACAGGCAACTGAGAAAAGTAACTTAGTTCGTAATTTATACATATCAGCATCTTATGTGTATCTTAATTTATATATCTTATAATATTATTCATATTTTAATAGCTTTTACATATATCCAAATTTAATTAAAAATTGCAGAATTTTAATTCCAATTATATTTAATANTTCATGATAGGCAGGTGTGGTCAATTACTGTTTTTATGTTATTCAATTATTTTTGTTGTTGTTGTTGTCTGCATACCTTCCAAATTTTCTTACATTGCTTTCTACATTCATAATTTTGATATCACATTTCATTATGGCAATTCTGTATTATAATATTATAAATTATTATTGTTATCTAATGCAATTGTATTTCTGCAGCCCAGAAGATGGCTTACAGAGTAAGCCAAAACGTTGGCAGATAATCTTTAAAAAAACAACACTTTTTTTTAAAATTTGTATTTTTTTTGGATCTACCTCGACCGAACCCCAATTAAAATTATCTAATAATAATATTTACGGTAAAAAAACTCTTCATTTGTTTCTAGGTATAGTTTCTAGGTATGAGTTCCAGTCTCATTTTCTAAATTGTTAGCGTTCTTTAGAGCATGTAACAAAAATAGAAACTTAAATATAATTGCAAAATGCTACTAAAATATTTTCATTTATTATTAAGCTTAGAGTGGTGGTAAACTACTTCTTAAACCTGTGAGATTAGTGAGAAAATTATGACATGAGTGGATAAGCGTAGGCATCTAAAGGGGAGTCCTGCCATTGCAAAAACTAATTTTCAATTTTCATATATGGCTTAGAACCAATCCCGAAATTTATTGTTACCTTTATAAAAAAAATCAATTTAGCCCATTAAAAATCAATTTAAAAAAGAAAATAAATTGAGACTCCGTGTAGTTAGCTTGCAGTAAGGACCATTAACATTTGAAGCAGTTGAATACAGACAGTGACAGTGAACGCATGCATTCGGCCTAGAAGATGGACAATGTCCGATAGCGCTCGCCAACAGAAGATGGTTTGCAGAAACCAATGAAGACGGATAATAGAAGGTATGATAGTACCATTGACATTGTTTAGGATATNATCCCGAAATTTATTGTTACCTTTATAAAAAAAATCAATTTAGCCCATTAAAAATCAATTTAAAAAAGAAAATAAATTGAGACTCCGTGTAGTTTCCTTGCAGCAAGGACCATTAACATTTGAAGCAGTTGAATACAGACAGTGACAGTGAACACATGTATTTGGCCACGAGGATGGATAATGTCCGAAAGCGCTCGCCAACAGAAGATGGTTTGCAGAAACCAATGAAGACGGATAATAGAAGGTATGATAGTACCATTGACATTGTTTAGGATATTTACCCATGTAACATAGAATATGTGAGAAGGTAGAATCGCCACTATTAGAGATTACCTATAATAACAACAATTTTTAATTTTTAAAATATAACACTCTCATCTTATTACTTTCTGCATCATTAAGTATGACAGATGGTTAGCTCTTAATGGTATTGTTAAGTGAATGAAAGGTCTAGGATTTGTTTCTGTCGGAACTCGATTACCTGCAGAGTTTCCTAGGAGAGAATCTTTGAAAGTCAATGCATTATTAGCGGCTAAGAACGAAGAGGAAGGAACGTTGATTATTCTATGTAGTTACACTCCAAGATGCAAATCTTAATGGGCTGGAAGTGGTCGGGAAACCAATTTATTTGGATCGGAAACTTTGGCTTGAACTTCTAATTCTCGTGTAATGCTAATGGTCTGTAATCATATAAAGTGAAGGTCCATTACCGAAGGAATGAATGTGCACAAGGATTACAGGGTCCTCCGCCTCCTGCATTTGTGGTAGAGCGTCGCTCGATTTCAGTGGTTTAGCATCAATATCACCAGGACAACTTGTTATCCGTAGAAATTAAATTCCGCAGGGTACAAGGCATATGTATTTCTATTGAATTATTGAAAGGGACTGTCATTGATTTCACTGAAAGCAATTAATATCTGGGTTAGTTGGTGCGGACTTCGTTCATTGATAAACATTCATCACTCTACCCCACTAAGGCATGTGTCCTCCAAGTGATGGATATTATTGTTATTTGTGTCTGACGTCCCTCTACA
>KZ811958.1:0-11277 GCA_000696205.2 Oncopeltus fasciatus | reverse complement strand
CCCCCCCCCAAACAAAAGTAATCTTTTATTATACAACTTCCTAATGAAAGTCAAAAGGTCAACAACAAAAATAATAATTATCAAAACACTTTATTTGTTCCAGTAGTCCTTTGTTATGGGTTAACCTGACATAGCAGTGCTAATTTATTGATTTTATAACACTTTAGCTTGGTTCTTTAAATAGAGATTCTGTGACAAATTTAACGCTATTTCGAAAAGTGAATAGTTTTCTTAATCTTTACAAAATTACAATATGTCACACCCCAGTTCAAGAATGACTTGCATAATGAATGTTTCTTTCAGTGAAAAATTGATGTTTAAATTGTATTCCTACCAGTAGAAAACCTGAGAGGCAACATATAGATAATTATGTATATATATACATACATATGTTGCCTCTCAGGTTATCAGGTTAATTATCTAGAAAATTATGATTTTCGTTCTAGCTCTTGACACTTTAGGTGATCCCCACTTCTATTTGTCTTATTTCACTCTCAAACAAATTTAGCCTTTAAAATAACATTTAAATTTCACGAAGAAACAGCAAATTCAAAAATTAAACATTTACGATTCAGCTGAACCCCCACTCCTATTTGTTAAATTTAGCTGTTTAACTCCTAAAATATGTTGTTTTTTCTCTTTTCTTTTTTGAATAATGAATAAATATAGAATTGAGTTTCATTCCGCTAAATTAAATATTACGTTATAGAACTCAACCTTTTAATAGCACTTGACAGTGCAGATTATCTCCCATTCCAATCGGTTCGATTTTGTTCAATAGCGAAATTTGTCTTTCAAAATCTACATGTCGAGCTGTAAACTTTGACCTGTATAGTGGTGACAGGCTGACACGCACACACATATGTATATTAGTAAGAATCGTATTTCATGTTTAGTAGGTACGAACATAAAAAGCTTTATTTCTTTAGAATTCGCTAAAGGCTTTACCGTGAGTAGATATGATTTTGTATTACCGGAATACATACGAATTTATGTAAGCAGAAGTTCTTAAAGAAAATTATATAAGGCCATTTCCTTCAATAAAACAATGCTCAATTGAAAAGAGTACTATGGACGGAGAATAACGAGAATGGTTGGCTGAACGTTGAGAGTACTATAACCATTTTGCACCATTTCGAGCGCCGAAGATGGCCATACCACGTAACTGGAGGCCATAACAACCCTTTACGACATCCGTTCGCCCCCGACTATTAATCTGTACGTCAGAGTGCTGTGGGGGTCCACACGCTGATGGGAAGAGAGGACTCGAAATCCGGCCCCAATCACCATGGCGTCCTACACAAGGTCCGTCCACTGTCCCCGGTGTGCTTAGGGGAACGCGATCTCGACTCAGACGTTATTAAAAGCAGGCGACAGATTTATGTCGTCCTCCGATCCCTCCCTTCCCGATTTCATCTCCCCCCCCCCCCTACCCCATATATTTATTGGCTCATATGACGGGGATGCGGCATCAATGTCCGGGGGTTATAAACAGCACTATTACAGATTTCATTTATCTGCCAGATTTACTGCTTTATCCATGCCATGCCAACAAATCTTTATAAAATAGTTTTGGTTACACATTTGGAAGAGAATTCACAAAATAAATATTAAGAAGCTATTTTTGGTTTGTCCTTGTAAAGCCTCTTCTGACGATGTTATTCTAATAAGATTGTACTTGGTTAAGATTATTCTTCTACTTTTTATAATAAAAATATTGTTCTTCTAAGAGATTGATAGTTATTACATGAATAAATCCAAAATTTATAACATTACCAAAAAAAAATAATTTTAAGAGATATTAGAGCAATGACTGTATTGCTTGTGAGAAGATGATTGTGATGCCAATATAGCCAACAGTATTCACTTTATTGGTAGTGGTATGTGCTGAACCCTAGCAGCGGAAACTGAAGTTGTTGCCTTCATGTATTTAGTTTGTCCTACTCCAAGTTTTTAGTATAAGAACTACTATATACTACCTATTACATGGGTAAGTACCTGTCACCCTGAACGAGACATTAGAACCACAATTAATTGTTTTTTTAACTTCAATTTAACAAATCGCTTGTAAATTTAAATTTTTATATTGGCTCGCAATTGATCGTTATCTGACGAATACAAGCGGGAGATAACCAGAAGTGCCAAAATAACCAGAAGTGCTTGTAGAAAAAGTTTTCGATGTAGCTGGGAATAATATTTAGTTTACGGAAATATTTGTGCATTGATAAGAGTTGTATTTGTAGTGTAGGGGAATACATGAAACCTGAATACGGAACGCCGAGAAATTCGCTTATCTTCCGAAGCTCCTGTGTTAGAGACATTTATGTAAAGTAGTGGAGCTCTGCAAAACTCACATCAATTTAGCTTCTGGTCAGCAGTAGACTAAATACCAAAAATAGAATTAACTAAAATTCAACTTGTCAAATTTCCTCTCAGCAAACATCAGCACATCTCATTTTACTGCCATAATATCTGAGTTGTGATTTGTTTATTAAATATTACTTCATATTTGTTATTGAACCTCCAACAAGAGCGTTTTTTTTTTGTTTTTTTTTTAAGGTCATATATTTTATTATTATTTAAACAAGTTCTTCTGATTATATTCCAAGTGATTTAGCTAAAACTGATCGTACCTATTCTATAATTGAAAAAGACATACAGATCAAACAGAATGAATATATTTTTTTTATGAAGCAACAATATGAATTTTATTTCATACTACTACAACAGACTAATCGTATTTTTTTTAAATATCCCTACTCTTTGAGCGTCAATTGGAAGAGAAATAGTCCTTTTATAGAGATAAATTCAATGCTAGAAATCCATAATCATCAATGAAGTTTTATTTCTCAAAGTGAACTATGAATGTGCCTCGATTCTAGTCGCTCTATTACTGACCTTCAAATCTCCTGTTGTCCTTATACTGAAAAGAGTAATATTTCTCTAACTCCACGTAAAAAATATTCCATCAAACTACATCAGTCATCCCTTTGACCATCACAGTCATTCAACCGACAGACAGTTAACCAGTCGTTCGTTTAGGCTAGATCAACCTTCATACATTAAACAATTTCATTAAATGCCTAAACACTTCTTATTTAAGGAAATATTTTTTTCTTTCAACAGTTGTAGAACAAGTCTCAGATCTTTTAAGACAATAGAATAAACTGCTTGTGCGGTTCAAACCTTAGGAACTCCATGGTTGATTAGGAAAACCAATATTACTTTGTTGAATTGCATTACAATTTATGACCTTTCACAAATTGAAAAAATAAATATGATTTTGAAGAAGATATCCTTCTATTCTCCACAAACTCTCCTTAAATAAGAACTAAATGAATATTTGACTGGATTTAGACTCTTTGACGCCTTAAATTTATTCATGAAAATATTTATATAATTCTTCTCCTTCTTTGTCCAAAGTTATTGTTCTAAAAAAGCCACAAAAAATCTTTCTACACGGAGCATTACAATGTAAGCAGTACAAATTGATATATAGTAAATATGTATATATATATATACGGTTCGATTTTGTTCAATAGCGAAATTTGTCTTTCAAAATCTACATGTCGAGCTGTAAACTTTGACCTGTATAGTGGTGACAGGCTGACACGCACNTTAATCAGTTCCTCCACGTACCTCTGGAGGCCAAAATTCTACTATGTCCTTAAGGATTATATCAAAAACGTCTTCATTTGAGCTTCTCTGCCTCCACATATACTCACATAAATAGGAGTCTATTTAAGTCCGGCATTCTCTTTTGTTGCACCTATATTTTTTCCTTTCTTCGTAAAATTTCATAATGCGTCCTTTTTTACAATGTCTTTCCTTAGGTAGAATTCCTCTTTCTTCAAAAAAAATCCTGGCTCGTTGTTCTTCTTTGCATAAATCGTAAACATCAAAAACATTCATTTTGTAATACTTTTATAACCGCAATTACACAAACAATACTAAATTAAATAATATTTAAACATGTGATTTTATTTTGGTATAAAATGTCAATATAAAATAACTGGCGGGCCTAATCTAAACAAGACCCATTTAAATTGAGAATTAATATATGTAAAACAGGTATTAGTGCACTTAAGGGTGTAGAGATGCATTCCCTACAGGTGAGAAAGATGGCTGACGGGGTAATGTTTCATCCCCCACCCCTAATTAAATGCTAGCTCTCTGACGGGAGGCGTTGTTTGTCCCGAGGGCAATACATTCTTTTTGACGACGTGTCCCTTGAGGGTAAGTGTCGCCTAGCATTCTGGTCCACCACAGCTGATAGACTGGCAGCTATTACTTATTTAAGAATAGCTAGCACTCATCTATTCCCGCAGGGCATGTGTGGTTTTGAGTAATGGTGACAGATCTATTTCAACCACTTGAATAAAATTAGTTACAGCAGAACAATAAGTATGTATAATACGTCACACATACGTGGTAAGGAAATCAAATTCTTTTTAAATCAGAGTTTCCTCAATGTTTTGGAATTCTACAATTAATTTGTAAATTATACTGTGAAAAGTTGGTTATATAATTAAATTTTAGCTTCCCATTTACAAAATATAATTAGTCTTAATTAATAAGACCCTCTCTTCGCTTTGTATAGTAATGTAAGTGCGACAATACCGTGAAAAACGCTTTATTGAGTAACACTAGGTTGTTTTTGTTGTTTTTTTCCACAACTCAGGTTCTGCGTAGACTAGCGAATTAGTTAATGAACATTTATATTAAAAAATAAATTTGAGTTCAGTATCTTAACTCTAAAATTAATATTTTCAACGCCCACCACATCGGTTTTTTTTTTGTGTGTGTGTGTGTGTGTGTGTGTGCGTGCGTGCGTGCGTGCGTGAGTGAGTGCGTGTACTCACGGCTTATAAACCATAAGATGATTAATTTCCAGTACAGGCACTTTTTGTTGTTCAATTTTGTTGTTTAACTCCAAAAATATTTCGTTTATTATAAAACAAATTTTTAATGAGTTTCATTGCTTTAAACTGAATGTTACGCTATACCAAAAAAAATATTATTTTCCTGGCATTTGACCTTTCAGTTGATTCTCAACTCCGACTGCTCTGATTTCACTAAATAACGAATTTAGCCTTGCTGTTTTGCATCATTTAAAAACTACATACTCAGTTAATTACCAAAAAGGGGAAAACTGTGGCCTATAGAGTGTTAACATACTCCCATATATATATATATATATATATATATATATGTCGGATGGAGTCTGTACGCAGGCTTGTGCGGCTGTAGTCATTGCCAAGCCAGCCGCAAGACTCAGATAGGTCTAGTTGGATGTTTTCAAGTGGCCCTCGGTCCGAAGATAAGATGACTTCCCCGAACAATGGCTGGCACCCCATTAGATAGCAGCGCACACGTCATTAACCAGCGCGCAGAGGAGCGCTTTCAATAACCAACATGTCACTGATAACGCCACTGCGACACTGGAAGCTGATGTGATTCAGAAATAAAGTTGTCCCATGAAAGGACATGGGGTCTCTTTATCGCAGGGAACCACAATATAGTTGTTTTACATATAGTAAACACCAATGGTCAATAGGGAGTTTTAATATTTAATTTTATCAGTTGAAACCTCTTTACCTAAGCACTCGTCTTTCTGCGAATTATAAAAAAATTTTAGATACAAGGGTATTTCCATCACCAGACATTTTGATCAATTTTTCATATTTTTAACGACTCCATTACCAAAGATGTTCACTAAAACTTACGTACAACAAGCATTTGTATGCACAGACGTAGGATTTTTTTATTTATTATTTTTATCAAAAACTCACGCTATTTAATAATTAGAGGATAAGAATTGTGTTTCATGAAAACAATAGCTTCGGTCATACAGAAATATACTCCCCTAATAACAAAAAGTTTCATTATTATCAGTAATAGGTTTCACCACAAAATTAGGATGAGCTCCAATTTTACTTAAAATTGTTATAGAAAAAATTAGTATAGGCAGAAATCATATGAGATTTTTAGAAGTATAATTTTTTCATCTCTTATTTTTCATCTTTTATTTTTTTCATACTTATTCTAACATCAATTTTTTAAATAAAGTTATATCAATAATAGTAACAGTAGTTCAATCTTTAAAGAATACATCATTTTATGTTTAATACTTGGCTATTAATAAGATCAAGTTAGCACAATAACCTGGACATGCACCATATATTATGATCATTTTGGTATATTTATTTTACTCATTTAAAAATATATATCTTATGGTTATTGGTCCAGAAAATATTGTTGAAAATAAAACTGCTCACTGCTTGGCAATTGTAAATTTTAACTGTAATCTTTTTGTTAGAAATTGTTAGATAATTTTTAGTGCAAGGGAACAGAATAAAAAATCTAACTGTCCCAGCCAGGAAACGAACCTGGATCTCCTGCTATCCCGGCCGGTGCACTTGCCAATTGTGCTACCAGGACGCGCCAGGTATCTCATTCAATTCCCTCTGAATTGGCGAAAGCCTAACCTACAGACAAGAACTTCGTCTTACACTCGAAGGAGCTGACATTGTCAAGCTATTGTCGACTCTCGTCATTTACTTTATTTAATTTTTTTACCTAACTTTTAAATTTAGCATATAATATTGATTTTACATTCTTCTAAATGTATGCCAATCGAAAAAATTTAAATATTACCAATGCGTGAATTAGATTCCAAATTTCCTTGTAAAAGGCATGACGAAAATTGAACAAGAATTTAATGCAGACTTCTCTGATAAGATATGAGTTGTATAGTTTGAGTTTATGCCAGATGATTTGTGTATTTATTTTTATTTATTCATTTGGTTGTTACATTCTGTAATTAAGTTTACATTTTGTAATTTCTCACATTTTGTTCAGTGGCTGTGAATGGCATTGACATGAGTGAGAAACGGCCAGTGCCACAACTCCGATGTGTATTTTTAAAACAATTTAAAATTGTGTGTATCCAACTCCCCTGCTAAGTGTATCTAAGTCCCTTGCTAATTATCTAGGGGAGGGATGTGCCTCTATCCCTCCCCGCCAACAAGGCGTCCCAGCCAAGTGTAGAGAGAGAAAGCTATGACAGTTGGCCGGGATATTTGCAAGGCGAGAGAGAGATAAAGTTCGCCTTCCTTAAGTTAAAGCTGCGGAGGTGGCTAACTCTGTAGGCCCTGTAGGGGGTTGTGACAAACAACACTTTGAGTAGGCAATTCTACCGGCTGGCGGCGAGATAAGGGAACAACAGAACTCCCCAAGGTCCGCAGAGATTAGCGGCACTCCACAATGCCGCTAGCTCAGCCCTCCATAATTAATTGTTAATTATCGCATCTTCCCTAATTGCGCTCTCGTTAGAAGACTCTTACCTCGAGACCTGTCACCAGGCGTTCAAAAGATATTTCCACATGTGTACATGCAATCTAGTGAGTCCAGATTCAATACCCAAAACACAAAAATGAGCTGACCGCAGAACTTTTCTAAAGTACTGTCCATTGCATATAATCACTTTTTGGCCCATGGACCTCTAAGGACTTTCACTGCACTGATAAATGAGAATTAAAAGTATATATAGAGTATATAATTGTATATTTAAGCATGTTTAACATTAACATATGTTATGGCAGCTAAGGATAGCTAAGCTAAGGCATAGCTAAGGGATAGTTAAGGTTAGCTAAGCTAAGTTAAGGGATAGCTAAGCTAAGCTAAGCTAAGGGATAGCTAAGCTAAGCTAAGGGATAGCTAAGCTAAGGTGTAGCTAAGGGTTAGTTAAGGTTAGTTAAGCTAAGTTAAGCTAAGGGATAGCTAAACTAAGGTACAATTTAATAAAATTATTTTGTCAAACTCTGTTCTTCAGATTTTTTTTTTTTTTTTAATGTGTAAACCTCCTTTTCAACCACTTAAGAATAATCGAGGAAGGAGCTATATGCAGTTTGCCATCCCATTCTAATCATCCATGGCATAGGAAAAGCTTTTATTTATCAATAAAAGATTGCCCAGGGTGAGATTTGAACCCGCAGCGTCAGGATTGCGGGACCCGAATGGAATCCATGAACTGTCCCAGCTGATAAGATTCAACAATGTTAAATTTACAATGGCCTAAATGAAACAAATTTGATAGCCCTCTACCACTTAAATATATTTTATTAACTTTAAACATTAAATAGCCTGAATTATAAACAACCCTTTTGGGGAACAAATATATATTGAGCCAATGAGAACAATTTAGAAGACAGTGTATAATCATAAATAGTAGCCTAGAAACGCTTAATTTTGATAAAATATTCCGTAATTTGTGATCTAACTAGACTATATTTAATATATTTGTTTAACTAAATAAGGACAAAAATAAGATAAAACGGCGAATTTAAACTCGGAAGCCAGATAGGGCTAACTCTCACCCTAGCTGAGGGTGGCTTTAGACTAAAAAAAGGGAATATAGGATCCGCATATGGTAGCTCTCCTAGCAAAATTCTTTATTGTCTCCCCTATATGTGCTTTGTGTTAAAGTTTTATATAATGTTATATAAGTTTTTTTTTTTTTACATTTTACGATCCAATTAAGTCAACAAAAGCAAAGATGCGAACGATTTTTCGTTTTTATTTTTCTGAATTTCCTCATCCATCTAATTTATATCATATACTAACATAAATGATCAATTTGAAATATGTCATTTTTGCTTATTTTTTAAGTATAAAAGTGAAAGAGGACACATAAATATGAATAAACCTCAGATATATTCATCAATAAAAAAATCAATCAGAATAAACAATAATAAAAAAAATATTCCAGTTGACTTATTCACCTGAAGATTTTTGCTCATCCATCTTTCTATGCATAATAATTCAAGATCGATTGAGATATTTAAGACAAAAATACCTGCTAAAACCCCTTAAAATGGCTATGGTAAAATTTACAGACGTATTTCTAAAAATATGGAGACTGTCCGCAAAGGAAATTACATAATAATTGCATGCTTATAGTGAATGACAAATGGGTGTATTCGTTTTTTATTATTTACATCGTTGTCCTCCAGAATATATACATATATATATTTTTTTTTAAAGATTTAGTCTTAGCTCCATATGAGGAGCTAAGTCAAAAGTGACGCTATCGACTCAGCGTAAGGTAGACATTACACTCTGACCGATTGCGTCACTACTTACCAACAAGCACACACAGAAGTGTTGCGTATAGCTGAAAATTTGAGTGTAAGAACTAAATATGTGGGGGGTGATAATGAAGGTATTATTAAAGGAACCATGCTAAATACGTTCCCGTCTATAGAGTATTGCTTGCGGTCACTAAACTTCACCTTCCTGAGGTAAAGTTCATCAAACTAAAACTGCCAGGAGCGGGTCCCCTAAAAAACGTGAATTTCGGGATTCTGATATTCCATAATACCTGAATATGATGACATATGGCGAATATTGCTCTATGTGTGATACAGTCTGGAGAAAACCTTATCGTAAATACAAAGAAGCGAATTTAAAATGAACTAATGAGATAAAACTTCTTCTCTAATTTAGTTTTTTTTTTTTCATGGCGTGTCAATCTTTGGTAATTAACGCCAGGGTGATACTTTATAGAAGTGGGAAGATATTTTCAATAAGAAGAATTTCTTAGCAATAGGTCATGGTGAGGTATAATGAATCGTTAATGCGAATAATTATTATGTGGATGAACATAGTAATATCTTTGTACTAGAAAACTATGAAATTTATAAGAAAAAAAATTGAGAGAGAATGGAAAAGAAGCATACTGAAAATGCTTCTAGATAAGATTTAATAGCCTGCCCTCTTTCAGTAAGTTCATTACCAAGTCGATGACTTTATCTTCATCCAATAGAATTTCGTCTAGATTACCATTTAAGTTATATTTTTTCCTTGTTTCTTTATATTTTAGGCACTCTGTAAATATATGTTTGATGGTGTAGAAAGTTGTCCACAGACCTCACAAGTGGGTGGGTTATCCTTTGCTATTATATAGCCATCAGTAAGTCTTGTGTGTCCTATTTTTAGTCTGTCTAATACCACTTCTCTCTTATGGTCAGTTGACATGGAACTTATTTTATTGAGGTTTATAGGTACTATGTTTACTTTAAAAAGTTCTTATGGAGCGATTTTTAAAGTTCAAGTAGTTTTCCTAAATTAAAAAAAAGAAGTTTAATTTTCAATATAGAAGATTAATTTTGAAAAAGACCATTAACATCTCAGAATGCGAAAGTCAAAATTGTGTTTTTATTAGTTGATAGCATGTTTTGCTTCTAACCTTTCAAAAATGATAAAAAGCGCTAAATATACAACATTAATAAAACATGATTCAATAAAACGACATATAATATTATAAAAATAGTATTAGGTTACATGACTATTTATAACATACTTGGAGATATTATTTAATTTCGGAGTAATACTCCTCTAAAATATATGTAGTATTTGTTTGTAATTTTGATTTTATTGATTTTAATATACATTATTTTGATATTACTCGTTTCTTTTAATTTAATCTTTTAGCTTTATGGCAGCGTTTACTAATATATGCTGTTTTTTGTATAATGCCTTCAATGCGCTTTAATAGAGAACTTACATAATATTAAGACATTTTCTTAAAATTTTATTTCAAGATTTTATATTTAAAGTCCCCTTCCAATTGTCGCATGACAGATATCTTAAGAACTTAAAATATCTGAAATATCTCCATACAGGGAATTCTGCTCTTTGCCATTATTCCTTATATTGAAAACTCAAGTCACTTTAAGTTTTACATTTTATTTCAGTAAGTAGGGAATGAGTGGTCCAAGTTGCAGTACCATGCTTGGAAGCTGGTTCTGTCATCCTTCCCCCTTGGAGGCTCAGTGCCGAATGGGGGAGCCGCTGACAAACTGTCAGTATTTATGGGCAAACTTCAGGGATACCAACCTATAAATTATAACTAATTGCGAGTACTTTTCACATAAACTCATTAGGCTGGGGAGCAGGGGGTGCTCTTAAATATAGAATAAAACAGGCTTCTAAACTTCATCAATGAACTTCCTCGAGTTGCCGGCCTCAAAATTGAATTCATTCAGTGGTAACAAGGAGATCCTTATAAATTCATTTTGCTGACTTCCTTCGGCCGAATTCATCAACTACAAGTATCTTTTAATTTTATTTGAATTTCACCTCGCATTATTCATTTATGAAAAATTGTAAATATTTTTCTGAGATGATTTTAGTTGGGGTTCGGTCAAGGTAGATCCAAAAAACACAAATTTAAAAAATGTATTTTTTAATAAAGGATTATCTTCCAACGTTTTG
>KZ811949.1:6176-18717 GCA_000696205.2 Oncopeltus fasciatus | reverse complement strand
TCTAATTTAATAACATAAATAAAACTCAAATTAAGAAAGGCATTATAAAATGTAATTTGATTGTTGGGGAGGGGGCTTTAATTTTGAAAATATAAATAACAAATTTCGGATTTAATCTTTTCATTTTAAGGTCTTCAAACAATTGATTTTTGTTTGAATAGGGTGGATGGGCGGGGGTTTGAAAGGAGATCAAAATTTATAATAATATTATCTTCGTTATTATTTTAGTTCAGAAAAAGTGTAAGAGGTATAATAGGTGTAAGTGTAATTTTTAAAAATTGTCATTTGAAAAAAAATGTAACATTTTTAAATTTAAAATACTATTAATGAAGAAATTAATTATAAGTAATTAATATAACTAATATGTGTGAATCCTACCCCACTCTTGCAACTTGCAAGTAAGGTTGCATGTACTCATTCAACGGTTTGAATAAAATTGAGTAAATACCGGAATATATATCTTTTTCCTGAAAAATAAATACATTATATAAATAATTTATTTTTATTAAAAGATTGAAAAAAATGGAATATTTCTGGCTTAGAAAATAAATATTTTAGAAAGAAAATTCAACTTTATTTAGTGGAATTTAAAAGGAAATCGAAAATCATAAACTTTTGATTTATTAGCAAAAAAAAAAAAACTCTTTCTGAGTTTTGACGTCAAATCCCTGTTCACTAAAGTACCCATAGAAGAGGTATAGAACTTGATGAAGAACAATCTTACAGAAGAGGAATTTCAACTAGCAAAGCTGTGCCTGCAGTTGATGTATTTCAAATTTAATGGGGAGATTTATACAAAGCTTAAAGGAGCAGCAATGGAATCACCATTGAGTTCTATCACAGCAGATATTTACATTGAGGATTTTGAACACAAGGCTGGCATCCCTGGTATGTTGGTACTGATATGTTGATGATACATTCCATAACCTGGAGACACTGCAGAAACTCTTTGCTCCATTTAAACAGCATAAACATACAATATACTATAAAGATTAAACAAGAAGGTAAATTATCATTTCTGGATGTGTAAGTGGAGAAGAAGGCGCATATCCTCAGTCATACTGTATGCAGGAAGCCCACTCAATCTGATAGACATCTTCATACCAACTCACATCATCACCTATCACAGAAGGAAGGAGTCATAAACAGCTTACTGAACAGAGCACAGATAATATCGGAACCTACTCAATGGGAAGGGAAAAGAGACATCTGAAGACCGACTTCACAAAGAACATCTACAATTCCAATGTATTTGAGAAGGTTCAGAGGAAGAGAACACATTTAAAAAAAAATGAAAGGAATTAGTCCTAAAAGAATTAAGAGAACACACTACTATTCCTATATTAAAGGAACAACAAAAAGAATAGTCACGGTCCTTAAGAAGCACAAGATCAGAAAGACGTAAACTATCGACAAAAATGGCCGATGTTGTCCCCAAACCTAAGTATAAGTCTAAAATGGAAACCAGAATTATCAGCCACCAACAAAGCTGGCAGTGATAACAGAAACCAGATATACACCTCTATAAATGAAATTATAAAAAAACAATCAATGGGAAGGTAGACTTAGATCAAGATTGGGTACTAGGCAGGTATAAAAGACCCCTAGACCTGTAGTCGCTCTCATTCTACTTTCAGCCCTGAAGAAGTCATCACATGATGTGCAAAAGCTCGGCAAAAGTAACTTGTCTACAGTCAAATTCTGGAAAAAATGTTTATGAATATCAATGAAGGAATAAAAAGTCAACTATGGCTTAACCTAACCAACCAGTCATCCTAATGTACAATAAAAAAAACATAACATTGCATAAAACTTAGAAGTGTAATCAGTTTCAATTTGATTTGCTTATATTGATTCGGAATATAATTACCTTAGATGGAGGAATATTAGCTATGGCTCTCTCATACATTTCCCGAATAGTATCAACACTGCCTTCTTCTTCAACCAATCGCAGCAGGTCAAACCATGCATCATAGTTATTAGGATTGGCTTTAACTTCCTTTAATTAAAAACATATTAAGTAATANCCTGTTGATATTTTTCGGATTCTTGGTTATTTCGATGGCTTCCGAGACAAGTCAGATAAGTTATTAAATTCCCCGCACTAGTGTCGAGCTCCTCCGAGCATGAGAAGAAATATTCGTCTGCTTCGGAGGTTAGATTCTCGACGCTAGTGCGGGGAATTTAATAACTTATCAGACTTGTCCTGGTAGCATAAACGGAAAATGCACCGGCCCGGATAGCAGGAGATCCAGGTTCGATTCCTGGCTGGGACAGTTAGATTTTTTATTCTGTTCCCTTGAACTAAAAATTGTAAACTCCTTTTGAATTTTTTCTTTTTGTGTGTGCACTGCACTCTTTATCCCACCTGTCCTTGATTAATATATATTTATGTATGTGTGTGTGTTGTGTCTTTTTTTTTAAAAAAACCAAAACAAATTTTGCATGTAAGTTTCCTTTTTCGAATAGTTTGATGAGATCCTTAATCTTTCGAGGGGGAGGGAATTCAGTGGGGGACCAAAATAAAGCCAGCAGAAACATAAATCCCACACATATTTCCTCGCCCATTTAAACCAACTTTCATGAAAATATCTTGTCATTTTATTTTATTTATACATTTCTTAAAAAAAAAAAAAACTTTTTTAATCGACCGAAAAATAAAAATTATTGCCATCTCTAACTCCAAATTTTTATACAGTTAATGAGAGGGAATAGAATAAAAAAATCTATCTGTCCCAGCCAGGAATCGAACCTAGATATCCTGCTATCCGGGCTGGTGTGTTAAGCCATTACACCGCAAGGACTAGCTAGATATCTCATTTTATTCTATTCCCTCTCATTAATTGTTTAAAATTTACGTGGGATAAAAAACCACAACCAAATAAAATATTTATAAATCCAAATTTTTTGTTTTACTCTCGTGATACACAAATCAAATTAAAAAAAGAAACCTTTAAATACAAATGTTTATCACTTTTTTAAAGATAACAATCAAAATTAAACTAACTGAAGATGAAAAAATAAATAAAAAAAATTGGAACAATAAGAATTTGAAAAGTCCGACTGGAAAGATCTGCGCGTTAAACTAATGGAATTACTCAGTATTGTAGCTTATAAATTTTTAAGTTGATCTTATCATTTAAATTCCCCACTCTTGTAGTGTCCTGCACTAAATATTACGCCAGCAACAGCGAAATATTTAGAATTCAATTTTTGGGGAGACTTCCCGCCCTTCGTCAGCGGGGTCTTTCTTAGCTGCTCGTTGACGAAGGGCTTGAAGTCTCTCAGAAAATTTTACTCTTCTTGATTTTTTCTTTTTGTGTGTTCATTATTTACTATATATACTGCAGCCGCGAGTGTTTCATTTCCTTTCGCCAAACCCCCCAGGTCGATTAGTGTGACAGCTTGGATATGGGAGTTATTTTACATTTCTAAAACACCTTAATATTTAATAAGAAATTTGAGATCCTAAAATCCAAATTGCATCAAATTCAGTTAAGCCACTCGAAAAGTTTCGTGCACAGCTTACAGGGGACAGATATTTTCCTAGTAAGATATATATAATAGTTGTAATTGATCTGAAAAATTGAAGCTATTAACTTTTCTCAAAATTGAGTGTTATGTGGGACAAAATGTAAAACACTAAATTTTAAAAAGGAAAGAAATAATGCTGCATTGTAATACACAATATTTTCTAACATATTTAAAAATATTTTTTAAATTGGATTTTCTCATATTATTCATTATAAAAATTGTAGAAAATCAAATAAAAATTTATTTTAGCTAAACGATCAAAAGAATTTCTCTTTGAGGTACAATTGGCGGTAAATATGAAACCCATAACGTATTTTTCGACAAAATTGTTGACACCTAATCGAAATACCTTATAGGTCAAGTTCGAACCTACAGAATTTCGCTCCACTGTTGGACCACTCAATCAAATTTTTAATATTTTTTTACAGAAATTTGGTGATGAATGAAATAAAATAAATGATACACAGGCATTCAAATTTCTGGGCAAAAATTGAGACCTTCCAACACAAAACGTATCCTTGCAGGATAGCCAAAGGGAGGGAAAAAATAATTATATTAAAAATATAAAGCCTGATGTGTTTTGCAAAATGACAGACGAGACTATTTTAGACATTTAAAAAAGCTCATCATTAGGACAATCTCATTAGCTAATTTTTCTTTAAAAAAGTCTCATTTTTAAAAAAATATTTATTTAGAACAATTGCAAATTAATACACAACTATCACTCGTTCATTAACAATTTTACTTCTAGTTTAAGTCTTGATTATAAATGAAATTTAAATATTTAAAAAATAATTTATTACAGGAATTAATCGCCCTTGGCTTAAATGATTGGAATTATATTGAACATTGGAAATATGACAGTCGAAGAACGATGCAAGAAATAGTTCCCGGATTATTCCTGGGTCCATATTCAGCTGCACTTAAGTCAGAATATAAAAACTTAAAGGCTAAAGAGATAACACATATTATATGTGTTAGAAGTAAATTGGAAGCTCCTTTCATAAAACCCAAATTTAAGGAACATTTCAGGTTTCATTTTAATTGATCTTGTACAAAATTTATTAATATCTTGTATTTTAGGTTAAGAGCAAAATAACACACATATATATAAAATGCTGAAACCCTCTTGCATTACTGAAAGAATCAATACTCATTGCCCTAATCCATATGGTTATTTGTTCTTGCATATTTAAAGCATGGATTATGGTTTTAAAGTTGCACAGAAAAACTAAAATGATGCCTAATTACCCGTAGATTTCCAAAGTAGATCTAATTTATTCCCAGGTATCTTGTATTGGACATAGAGGATTCAAAATTTGAAAACATTATGAGGTACTTTGCTCCAGTGAAGGAGTTTATCGATGAAGCTCTGACCGCCAGAGGAAAGGTTCTGGTTCATGGCAACACAGGAGTGTCCAGAAGTGCAACTTTGGTAATTGCATATATTATGCAAAAGTATGCTCCAAGATGGAAGTGAGTATGAATAAAACAAATCTATAATTCATGTTTTTATCTTTCTGGTTTAGAAACATAGATTAATAATATTAGACATTTAATGCTCCTATTATAACATACCTTCTTTTCTCAAGTATTCGTAGTTACTTTGTGAAGTGACTGGGGAGAAGATTAACAGGTAACGGAGAATTTCTCTGACCAGATGAGACTATTAGAAAGTGGCTCAATTCATTCGTCTCTGGATCACCTGTGGTCACAGAATCCTAAGTTGGAAGTGAAAAGAAAGATGTTAATGGGTAAAGGTGCTACCTGGCCTTCACCACATAGCACGGTTTACCTCCCTCTTTTTTTATATATAAAGCTACACTTTCATAAAAGATTTGCCCAATGTTGCTTCATGAACCAACTATATCGTTGAAGATGGATATAGATAAGAGTAAATGAGAAAATTTAATTTGCAAGCCAGAGAAAATAATGAGCATAAAAGGTGAGACTACTATAATTTACTCGAGTCTGGCTAGTAGAGTGAGGAGATGCTCACTCATCGTAGTTAAATTTATTTTTTAATAAGCATTTTTTTTGTAAAATATTATGCAACATATAGTAAAATGAATAATAGTTATAAAATTAAAGCTTACACCTATTATCTTCTATAATATTTCAACTAGAATAACAATGAAGATATTATAATTATGAATTTTGGCCATCCCCTTTACCTCATTCTTTTATTTTTACTAAAAATGAATTTTCTTAAATTTTTTTCTTTTGAAATCATCTGATTGCTCAATTCATGCCATGTATCACGAAAAGAATTTTATTTCAGCAGGTGACAAGTTCTGAGTGAAACTACCTTTATATATTAAGGTTGTCCTTGATGATGTAGTCAATTTTGAAGACGAGCATGGT
The DNA here is from genome assembly GCA_000696205.2 of Oncopeltus fasciatus. Classification (NCBI taxonomy): domain Eukaryota; kingdom Metazoa; phylum Arthropoda; class Insecta; order Hemiptera; family Lygaeidae; genus Oncopeltus; species Oncopeltus fasciatus. The sequence continues at coordinate 12,819 of KZ811949.1, read as the reverse complement.
CGTCTTGCACTCTATTCCTCACATATTATTTATGTGAGGGATTGTGTATACCATATATAAGTAATAACATAATTTATATACTTATTAAATAATATATATATGCATGACTCATCATCTTACTTTTTGACTGAGCACAGCACCTTCAGTTTTCGGCTAGAAGTGGATCAGATTTTGGTGATTTGCAATCTACCTAGATATTATTAAAATTAGAGAGAAACCCTTGAATTGTTAGACATTCTAGAAAAAGCAACAGAGAAGTTATTATTTTCTCATGTTAAATTAATATTTATTAAATGTAAGTGGTTCCAGTCCTCCATGTATTTCATAGGTAACAGACTTGATAGCGATGCTTTATATCCTAGTCCAACCAAAATTATGGATAATAAAAGTTATTCACTATTTGGCTCCAGAGCTGCTCTTAAAATGTAAGTAAATAAATAAATAGACCTCTTCTTGCTATTTGGGAAATTCTCATCTTGTTATTTTAGTCTTCCAATATGTAGGATATTGTTATTTTATCCCTGTGTGCTCTGTAAACCACAGTTTTTCTACTCTCTATCTAAAATAAGTTATTAAAGGATTAGTTGAAATTACAACAAGTAAGTCCCAGTGAGAAGGTAGTAACTATTGCCTTTATAAAGGAATTTACATGAGACATCTCCCAGCAAAGAAACAGTCTGTGCTGTGTTTGAGGAATACCTGGTGGGCCATACCTCTTACTTTTAAAAATGTATAACAAAGTTTTGTCCATGAATACCTTAATAAAAAAAACAGTACAGTACTTTCGAACCATCCCAACTGCTTGGTGCCTAACTCCTTCAAGATTTTTATTTCTAAACGGCAACTCGAGTTTTTTTATATTTCTCCTTAAACAAGCACCGTAATGTTGGTGATCATTTTATTTATACTTATGTTCAATATTCGGCAATCAAAATTCTTCAGTGAGTGGTATCAATCAATGGTTGGAGAAATTCCCTTACCCCGTTCCAAAATTCATCTTTTCCTCATTCTTCTTCTCGATCATTATCAAAAGCTATATAATCTTTTTCCTAGTTATTGCTTTTGTATTTCACTTAAATTTAATATTTTTCATTTTATCTTTATTTTTCAAGGTAAATCTATTTTACCACCTTTTATTTAAATTAAAAGGGTTATATATTTAGTCTATTATGAGAATCTAGAACTAAACACCAGTTCAAACATATTAAACTTCTTTTGGCTGTTAATTAATATTTATGTTCCATAATTTTATTTGATGCTCATAATGTTATTAATAATGCTTTTAGTAAAATTTTTCATTTATATTTTTTTACTTACAGGCTAGCTTTTGAATTAGTCCAACAAAAAAGATTTTGCATTTTACCGAATATTGGATTCTGTTCACAATTAAATGAGTTTGAAGTAATATGTGAAGCTAAAAATAGCCCAGCAGTTGCAGAAACAAATAGAGGAGTTAAAAGACGTCTTGAAGAAGTATAGATTTAATATACTGCTGTTGCCTTTATTTTTCTAACTTAAATCTGGTATAGTATATAAGTACAACTAGAGGAAAATTATTCATTTTTATTAACCACAAACTCAATTGCATTTTATAAAAGAGTCAGTATAATTTATAATTCAATATCAAGAATAAGACTGCTGAAGCTACTGAAAGTACCGGAAAGAATCTAGCCAATCTTTGATTTATACATATAACCAGTCCCACTCATTTCTTCCATCATGAAAAGTTGTGTGAGTGAGGTATACAGGAGAGCGATTGGACTGGATGTGGAATGTAGGAAGAAAAACAAAAAGTGACCAGATTTTTATAATGTGATTTTAAAATTTGCAGGACGATAAATTGCACAGAAAGGGTTTATGATCATTTGGAAAACTTTTTAAGACCTTGAAGATTCCATTTCCAAATAGAATTTCCAGATAGCTTTCTTCAGAAGAATAAATTTAGACACGTAATTGTCATATCTTTAAACTTGAGTGATAATCAACCATAAAATTCTCCTAAATTGCAAATAAATTAATTTAATCTCTTTAAATTATATAAATATGTGAGACAATGATTAATTTAAAAATTATGTTAATGGTGAAAAGGGGAGATTAGAACACATGGTCAATAAAGATGTCATAATGTATACAACCAGAACATGACAGGCAGTGTGAAACTAAACAGTACAATATACGTGTTTGGCCCATACCTCGTTACCATTTTCTTGATTATGAGTACAACTAATAATTGAGTTTGAACAATTTTAATAAATATATAAGTAAAATTACAAATTTTTAGACGAATAAATTATACCTCTTTCTTCCTAAAAATGTAAAAGGCATTGATTTAATAACATTCATTGATACTAATATCCTTCTAATAGAATACACTGACAACTAATGTAGCTGTCAAAATAATACATTATATATTTACTTTCTGTATCTAGAATTCTTATCCTTGAATGATAGTAAAACTCACGGTATGAATTATTTCCTGTAAAGCTAGTATAGCTCCAGGAATCTGAAAGGATGTATATAAAAAAACAACCTTTTTATCAAATTCTATTTCAAAGACAGTTTTACTCGTATTTAATATTTACTAATATATAACAATCCTTTTAGAGCATTCAATAAGCTTTTTAAATCCCATTAGACTTCTTTAAAAAAAAGCCTCAGTTTAGTTATTTGTTTAAAAGAAGAAACATGACAGTAGTCTAAGTAATTCTAGTATTTTTAAAGAATTACTGGTAAAAAAATTTCACAGCGGCTATAACAACTCGTAAAATTATTAAATATCAAGGGGAAGGTGTCCTTGAACAGCACACTGCACGGCATTAGTATGAAAAATTTAGTTGTGGAGATTTGACATTGGAAAGAAAGGACTCCGAGTGATGATTCATGGATATTGGTGAGGTTCTGTAGGAACTGTAGAGTCAAATCAGTCCACAAGAACTTGGGAACTTGCCAGGGAGTGTGCTTTGTCGAAAGGTATTAGTTACCATCTATTCTACATGGGGAAGATGAAAAAGAGACTGGTCCCTCAAGAACTTACTCCTCAGCAACCAGCTAAGAGATTAGAATGTATTGGAAAATGTATTGAAAATTAAAACCCTTATGGTATGAGATTTTACTGTAAGATTGTTACCTATGATGAAAAGTGGGTTTGCTGGCAAAATCCAANATATATATATATATATAGAGAGAGAGAGAGAGAGAGAGAGAGAGAGAGAGTTTATAGTTTCCAATTTAATAATCAATATGAATATGACAAACGAGAAAGTATAAAAAGCTTTCACATTTCTTATTTTGTTTTAGAAAAAAAAATGGTGGCATTTTTCATACAATAGTAACAAAACCATTAATAAAATGTTCAATAGAATCATTCATTTTTCTAGAATTTCCTTAAAATTTATATAACTGTGATAAAATAAAATTTGTCTTATCAACCTTAGTACTAAACAAATGAACCAGAAAGAAAAAGAAGAAATTGAATCTGGGATGTATGGTTCATGATTACAGTGCCTAAACCACCAGATTTCTGTGCCCCAATGAAATTCATCAAAGATTTTGAGAAAAATACTAAACCCCTCATAAAATGTTTAACAAAAAACCAACATTTGGGCCTAATAATCATGATTATATAGAATGTTTTAACTTTTGCAAGACTGAATGATCCAGTATCAATATACTGAGACCGATCTAAAGAAATCATACCAGCCTCAGATGCTAGTAACTTTTCGATTTCTGCCATTGCGAGACAAATGATTCAGGGAGAATAATACCCCTAAGCTTATGCTAACCAAACTCAGAACAATTCAGTGACATACCTGGATTATATTGAAAAGGAGTGCCTTTCTATCATTTATTTATGGTGTTAAGATACATTTCTTTATCTTTTTTGGACCAAAAAAGTACACTCTTATCTGTAACCATGTCCATCTTAAATGGGTATTCTCATTGAAAGAACCAACTTCAAAATTAAATTGAACTTGCTGTTTTTTGAACCATTAACCAATTAATTTAAATTAATATAATTTTGAAATCATACATAGAAAATGTAAATTAAATAGAAATGCTGACCCCCTTTCCAGAGTATAAATTAATGCCACTAACTCTGAAACAAAAACCTTCTTACTCTTTAATTACCATATATTAAATCATATGCACAAAAGTCATACATTATTCTAAATGTTGAAATAAAATTTATCAAAAGTCATGAAAAATGAATTTTATGTCAAAGAGGAACCAGATGTCAAAGAAAAGATAACCAACTATACCATCATTGAGATTTGATGAAACCTATAATAAAATTAAAACGCTTTATTATTGGCCATGGATAAAAATTTCTATTCATTCAAAATTTAGTTAATGAATGTGAGTTTTGTCCTCAAACAAAATATAAACCGAAATCTTTAAAACTTGTATATTATGTATTACCAACTGTGAAAACTCCTTCAAAAACTGTGCACATTGAAACCATAAACCTTCTATAAAAAAAAATTCTTAATTTTAATAACATATTTCATGAATATATCGGATCCTATAAATTAAAGTATCCTCAAGAAATATAAGTTGCAAATAAACTACAAATATTTTTTCATATTGCAGGGCCCTACAACAAAATATTTGAAATAATGAAAACAAATCCAATATAACACTAGATAGGGAATTTCTCAATTTATATTAAATCAGAATCAATTTTATTTATCTCACAACACTAACTCTGACATGAAAAGAATTCTTTCAATGTTAATTTAACATATAGAACTTCTAGAAAAATAAGAATAATTGTTTAAAAAAAAAAAGAAAAAAAAAAGATGAGATTTCGGCTTATAATGAAAAAATGTACACTAACATGGGTTTAAAACATTTTGAGAAACTAAACAGTTACATAAACAAATGAGGTCTAACTATAACAGAAATTGAAAATATATATATATATATAATTATACCAACAAATATAGAGAAAAATCAAAACAATTGTATCAAAAACTTAACAAAACAAATATCTTGGCCAAATAAAATTATATAAGAAATCAATTATAGAAAAAATGATGAACCTATACTAATACTTTTACCTATGAAAATATCTGCCCAAAACAGACAAATCTAAATTGAAAACAAATACAAACCTGAAGCCCTTATTAATATTTAAATACATAAAGTAAATAATAAAAAGACCAAATGTAGATTTAAAAATGATTTATGCTCCACTTTAAAACAAATTTCAGGAAATTTAACCAGTTGATGCAGAAAGATGAAAATTTATTTAAACAGATTTCAGAGAATCAAATAAAGCTTTTATTTTATATCAATAATGAAATAATTGATAATTTTAACAAGAGTCTGAATGATATTCATTCAATATAAAAACACTAAAAGACAAATTGTTAGACCTAAATCCTAGAATCTATAACTAACTAGCTTGTTTGAAGGTCAAAGAATTGAAGATATTTTGTTTGAAATTTAAATAATATTACTCTCAATATTTGATGTTATTCAAGATATGAAACTTCTTAACCATTTTGTAAATTATTTTTTTCATTTAACCCAAGTATTATTTCTGCTCATGAACTATCTATTAAACTTAAGAAAACAGTTCATTTTACTAAATCAATACCTTTTAATGTGTTGTCTATAGTTATGTATTAAAATACAAGTCTTTATGATCAGTTAATTTATTAATTCATACTTCCCATTATTTTTTAATCAAATCAGTACTTAACCATTTTAAATTTTATTTAAAAATCCAATGATGTAATTTTACATTTAGATAAAAGGATTGCTCGAAGAGGTTAGCATAAGCCAATTTGGGTACAAAGATATTAAAGAACATCAATCAACACCATGTCAAATTACTAAATTGGAAATAACATAAAGTTTCATTAATCACATCCTTTACAGAAACCAATACATTGCTGTAATGCCTAAAATTACAGAATCACCATCCTCAATCTAAAAGAAAACTCTTGCTTTTATGGAACATCTTTTAAAAGACCTCCTTATTGTCTCGAATTTTACCACGTGCTCTTATTTTCTATTGAGAAAGTAAAAAACACAAGTGCCTGCATAATTTAACCTAAAACATTTCCAGAGTTCTATATACTTTCAACTATATTTATTTGTATTACTAATTTAAAATTTAAATTATATCCTAAACATTAAAATCATGTGAGAATGGTCGGGGTTTCGGCCAGGAAGAAAAAATATACACCAAAATTTGGAGTAATATTTTTATTTATGCCAACGTTTCGGCTTACCTAGTAAGCCATCATCAGGGCAGTTGAGTGTGGTGAGTCTTGTGAAATTACGCCATGGTGAGTGTGAGAGATGAGTGGAGATGTGGACTGGCAGGTGTTTGTTGTACTGGACGATCTTTCTTGAGGTGTAACATTTGGGCTTCTGATAGAGGGGGTGAGCAGGGTCCTGTGAATCTGGGAGCGAGTGAAGGGTCTGCGGTGTAGTGAAGAGTGTGTATTGGTGTTTGAAGCACCCCGTTGATTATGTTGAGTAGACATGGTTGATGGTTAGTTGGCCGTCTCGAATATCATGTGAGAATGGTCGGGGTTTCGGCCAGGAAGAAAAAATATACACCAAAATTTGGAGTAATATTTTTATTTATGCCAACGTTTCGGCTTACCTAGTAAGCCATCATCAGGGC
>KZ811944.1:4788-19840 GCA_000696205.2 Oncopeltus fasciatus | reverse complement strand
TGATACTAGTTATAGTAAAAAATATCAAGTTTGTAATATTTTGTTATAGAATGGACAAATAATTAAAAAATTTCTTTTATATACTTGCTCTTATTATTATTATTTTGATATTCTTTTTGATATTAATCGCCGGTATATCTTAGACTGCAGCTGACAGGCAACGAGTCCAAGCGTTTCTTGTAATTAAAAAAAATTTCACGATTTTCAATTTTCCCCTAAAACTTCCTTACAATGCTACACATTGATAATAATACTGCCTCTTGTATCCGACATATTAATCCTTTATCAACTCCTATTTCTTCAAGCCTGCCAGATAATGTACGAGGCAACACACCAAGTGCTGAAATAATAATAGGGACTATTTTGAAACTTTCGACTTCCCTCCATGGCATTAAAATTTCAGATGAAAGCTCGAGGTATTTAAGTAAAAAATACATAAATCCTTTTTAACTTTAGCCCTTCTCTAAATCCCCCTCCCCCCTTCTTTCTATGACAGGCTCCAGCCATTTACAAATAAATCCAATGGTTAAAAAAAAACCCTAGATATAACAAAACTAAATATATGTATGTTTTTTATTTCTTTCTTAGCTAGGATCGGTAAAGAATCAAAATCAAAGATTTTTTTTTTTTTTTTTTTTCAAACGTAGCATCATGGGAACAATGAGAATAGCCATGTTTCTTTCCTGCAAATCTGCCCAAAGAAAAAAAAAGAATTATTTTTAAAATTTTTTGCACCATGATTGGGAATCCAAAAAACTCTTTTTTGCACTCTGCACCACATGGAAAAACTTGAAACTGCAAAGTACCCTTAAGACAATAGCACATACCTTCAGACTCTTCTCTCAGTTTTCTACATTACCTTCACACTTTCTAAATAATAGGAAAACTATCAAAAATAACACAAACAATGAACTGTAATTCAAATGCCCTCAAATAAGCTTCTGAAATCATAATAATAAGGAATTAAGAGACTATCAAATAAAAGTGAAAATATTTTACTTTTTTGTTTAGTTTTTTTATTGAAGGGATGTTTGCTAAACAAGACTGTGAAAAGTAAAACTGAATAAATATTAATAATCCAATATAATTAAAAGTACTTTTACTGTTGTTTTTTTGTAATTTACCAAGACACCCCAATTAACAATAAAGTACATCAAAATTCCAATATCTTCTGTTTAAGTCACTTTCAATTTAATCAAAATAAGAGATGATGGAATCATGAAAGAAAAAATAGGCCTAAAACAAAACAAAAAAAAAAAAAAAAAGTAGTAACAAGTACCCAAATGAGCATTTTCATTGATAATGAAAATTTTGGTTCAAAAAATTGTTTGGAAGACCTAATGAGTTAGTTTCAGTGTAAACAGATGCCTCACTTAACAATTGGTCATGAAACACTCGCTGCTGTGATATATAACAATCAAGAACAGGTGGGATAGAGAGTGCAGTGCACACACAAAAAGTAAAAAAGTCTCTCTTCACTCCTCACCGACGAAGGGCGAGAGAGAGATCCCCGAAAATTTTACTTCTTGTAATTTTTTCTTTTTGTGTGTGCACTGCACTCACCATTCCACCTGTTCTTGATAACTATATATATATTCAATTCCTTTGCAGAGCAACACTTAGGTAAATTATACAAAAAATTGCACAGACTTTCAATATATCCAAGACTAGACACATGCAAATTTTTATATAAACCTGTCATTTCATACTGGCTTGTGGATTCATGACGGCAATTTACAAACTAACTGCCAGTGCCTAATATTTACATTAAAGGAAGTTCTTTATAAGAAAGAAATTAAAGATATAAACCATGCCTGTAGAGAATCTCTCTCAAGCTATGGAATACTCACTTGAGGAGGAACCTGTTCTTCAACACTAGCAACTCTTTTTATAATCCAATAAATGATAAAATTATTACTTAAATATCTAAGAATATATTCATTGTCTCTACCGTCCTTCTGATTAGGCATCTTCACAAGAAAAATCTACTCCCATAAAAAGTGCTAGTAGCACTAAATAAGTTCAGACACAAATAAAATGAACTGCATGTAACAAGATCTGAATATGTCAGACCAAAGAAAACCTGGCCCATTAGTCAAACGAAGTGCATACTTACTACTCTGTACAACAACCTTCAAACAAAAATATAAACCCTCATACTAACTAAAAATATAAAACTGTTCCAAAATTGTTGGATCTCACCTAAGACAGGATTGCTGAATGAATACATGACAGAGCTGTAAAACTAATTAGGTTAATCTATGTTGAGTGATACGAGTAACTAGAGTACTCTAGATAAATAATGTGAAGACACTATAAATTAAATTTACCCCACAAAAAAATTGAAGAAGTTATAACATACNTGATAAATACATTAATTTTAAAATTACCAGGACTCATAGAAGTGGAACTGTCACCTCCTAAATTCATATTGAATAGATTTATTTAGACAACTTAATAAAACTTCCCACAATCACAAAAGAGAAACATTAAGTAAACAACTCATAGGTTTAAAAAATCATAATTAATGGGTAATCTTCAAGGGCCATAAATAAGGATTGCTAAAAATTAAAACAACAAAACATTTTAACGGTTTCTGTATAAGTGAACAACAACCAGTCAGAGAGGTTGCAATTTCAAAGAGAGAATATGGCGGTGCCGGTTAATTTTGGTTAAGTGTTATTCAACTAATGGCAAATAAGCTTAACTTTATTATTATAATATTTCAATAAATACATATCTTGCCATCAAAGCTTACTTAGCTCAATGAGCTAGGTAATTCACCAACAAAATGTCATCAATAATAAAATTTACTACGATTTATTTTCTACTTAGCAATTTAAGATGAGGCAATCAGAAAACTAGAATAAACAAATATATAAGAAAACATAGAACACATTGTTATTTTATTATGGATACAACGTATAAAATAGGAATCATATGAATATAATTGCCAATAATTAGCTCGAAGAAGGCTCAGATTTTTTTTTATACACTTTTTTTTTTTTGTTTGCATTTTATTGCTTATAATTTAATTTATTGAATTCACTATTTAGTAATTTCGGCAAATAAAATTTAAAGAATTGAATAATGCTTCTGAAGAATTGCAACTTGAAAAATTTCATGGCAGATCTCAAAATATCTTTTACTTACCTTATTTTATATTTTTCATAGTTTCGTCAAGGGTTGCTGGAGAATTTAAAACTAAGACTCATCTGGGGAAAAAATCTTTTAAATTTTCTTAGGAACAATCTAAGCTCATGCAATCAGTCAACATAATAATGAGAAATAATCTTCAGGCAAATCTGAGGTTTTTTTAACTCCAGTTCTTATAATGTTACTAATGTGGTTGAGAAAATCATAATCCTGTTGTATATCAACAAGAGATCCCGAATGAAGCTAATGTGAAGAAAAAAAAATCCTCTAAAAGAGTTTATGGGATTAAAACTTTTAAAATATAGATCTGACTAGCAAAATATAAATGATAAGCTAAGTTATGCAATAAAATTAAATTAATTAAAAAATTAATTTTATTCTGGGATAGAAGCCACTTAAGGTTATTAGGGGTTTCTGTTAATGACAAAAATTAAAAAATATAAAGACTTTATACCTTATATTCTCCGTCTTCATTGGTTTCTGTACATCCTCTCCCGTTGGCGAGCGCTATCGGACGACACTGTCCATCTTCTATAGACAGAAACCACTATAGACAAACTACTTACGAAATACAACAACAAAACACACACGAACAGACAACAAGAAGAACAGGCAAATCATAGATACACAATAACATACACAGGCACTGAAACTTACAAACTTATAAACCTATTTAGAAAAGAAGGTATACTCACAGCATTAAAAACAGACAATACACTAAAACGCAACCTACACACGAACAATATAAAGACTGAAACATTCAACTCCAGCGGAGTATACAAACTAACGTGCACATGCAACCAGACATACATAGGACAAACAGGACGAAAACTAAAAACGAGATTTGACGAACACGCACGAGCATACAAACGACAAAAACGGGACTCCAACTACGCAAACCACCTACAAGACAACGGACACGACCTCACCGACATAAAAACAACCATGACGTTGCTACACAAACAACAGAAGGGACGGAAGATGGACATATTAGAAAATATGGAAATCTACAAAACAAGGACAGCTGACAAGAACATAATTAACGAACAACTTAACACACAATCTGACACAATATTTAGACCGCTATTATTACTAAAACGAACACACAAACGCAAACGAACAGACGACGCACAAACCAGCAACAACGCAAAAAGACAGAAGACAGCATAATCCATAGGCAAACAAATACATTTACAAAAAACTTTCGAAACACTTAGAACACCTCAACAAAGGGGATTACAACTAATCCCTACCTCAACTTATACCTGGAATAATGGACGATGACCCTCATAACTCGCACATGCGACAGACCTGATCGCCGACAAAAGTGACCCCTACAGCTACCTGACACAACTAACACACAGAAAAACACAGTTGAATACGGACCGTGACAGTGAACGTATGTATTCGGCCAGAAGATGGACAATGTCCGAAAGCGCTCGCCAACGGGAGGAGATGTACAGAAACCAATGAAGACGGAGAATATAAGGTATGAGAGTTCTATATTCATTGGTGGTAGAAATAACAATAACCCTTTAGATTATTTATAATATATATATTGGGGAGTCACAATTTACTCATCTGAAATTTGCCCGTTTGGATATTTAGTACAACAAACATGAAGTTTTCCTGGGATGATAACTTGGGTAGCTAAGAAAACTTTTATAAGATAATTACATAATTAATATTCTCAAAATTTAGATTGTATAAAAGAAAAATAACCTATCATAATTTGTCAATGAATACTTTACAAAATTTCCTCTAAAATATTTTGAGCTTTATCTAGTTGCAAGTGTATAAACAAATATATTTTATAGTTGAAAAATAATATTGAAAAACGTGTTTATTATCTCTACAAGTGACTGAGAGTTGGTTGGCTGTCGTGTTATATAATTTCATCGGAATTCATAATTACTAATTAAATTATTATTTAAATAATCTAAAGGGTTATTATGACTACCAATGAATATAGAACTATCATACCTTCTATTATCCGTCTTCATTGGTTTCTGCAAACCATCTTCTGTTAGCGAGCGCTTTCGGACATTGTCTATCCTCTTGGCCGAATACATATGTTCACTGTATAGTTGAATACAGACAGTGACAGTGAACACATGTATTCGGCCAAGAAGATGGACAATGTCCGAAAGTGCTCGCCAACAGATGATTTGCAGAAACCAATGAAGACGGACAATGTAAGGTATGACAAAATTATTATTTATTTATAATGAATACACTTTCAAATATGCCAACAGCCAAAATTTATAATCACATGAGAAACATTTATTTCGATAATACATTATTATGTTATAAATATACTTAAAATTTTTTTTTTATTGCTGGAATATAAATATTGGCCTAAAACATTACCAGCACTTTACTATATAGGCTTGCGGACTACCTGAAACCGCAATTTTTGAAGAAACAATAAATAAAAACAACTACAATTTACCACAGCTGGAAAAATTAGTCAGGCCAGAATCCGAAAAATAAAATACTTCAAAATTATTGGATAATTACTTTAGTATTGCCGAGATTTCTACACGACTTGTAGGTCATCATTAGGGCTGAAATGCAATACACATTATTACACTTATAGAATTATAGATTGGAATGAACAGACAGAGATGTGTTATATCGAATGAAAAAAAAATGGTCATTAAAATATACTAAATTTAACTGTACAAATATGAAAAATAAATAAACTTTAGATATACCAATAATGATATATAAAAAAGGATTCCCGAGGAAAGTTTGTAAATTTACCAGTATTTTATTCTCTTGATCTTCGCCGAAACTCTAACTAATTTCTCCAGTATCTCTATTATCTTCGAAAATTCGTAAAATTTTATATTCATAATTTATATAACTAAATGACCAAAAACTTTGTTAATTTGAGTGCATTATTTTAAATCTGGCAAATTAGAGATTCCACTGTAGATAAATATCTATGTATTGTAAAAGTCATAAAATTGTTGGAAGTAATTTGAGAGAAATCAACAAATAAAAAAGTATTATAAATAAAATTCAGCTGCTGGTTTTAAAAAGCCGCCTGGCAATTTTACCTTTAATAATAAATTTCTATATCCAGTAGCATTCAACACTGAACTTATTTACTTTGCTAAAAATCTGAGAAATTTTTAATACAATGATTAAATTATTGCATACTTAGAACAAAATGCGTCCACGGGAACATCAGAAAATGTTTAAATTAAATTTTCCAATATTATACGATAACTTCCACTCCTAAGGGAGAACTGTGTAGTGAACATTAAGAATCAAGTCTCGTTTAGTTTTAAAAAATCATTTTCTTGTTCATACGACAGAAAACATTTTAATCAAGATGATTTTGCCATAATTTTTCCCACTTCCGAATTTCCGATTTTTAAGGGAAAAGAAAAATAATCACAAAAATAATATAATGAACTTAAAGACATGAAGAAAGGCTCATAGTAATCTTTTTATTTTTATATCCCATTCGTTTCTCCAAATTCCATTCCCGCCTCATACAACATCCTAATCCCTTAGCCAAAGAACTATCCTCCCAAGCCCATCCCGATAATCCTACACGGCGACTTAAACGGAGATGGCCCCGTGATCTTCTGTAACAAGAGAATCCCGTTAAATTTATTTATTTACATATGTTTTTTTTTTAATTAATCTATTAATTTTTCTCTCTTTTCGGAGTTGCGGCACTGGCCGTTCTCTCCCTCATGTCAAAGCCACTGACAGCTATTGAATAACATTGTGAGCAATTACTAAATGTAAACATACTTACAGAATATAACAACCAAATAAACAAATAAATAAAATTTTATAAAATTATATATCTCTAAAAAAGATTTTAAAAATACCAAGAGTCTCAAAAAAAGTTAAGAATTAGGTGTAGAAGCTTTGGTGTAAAATTAATACTCTCTTATAAATATTATTTTTTGGTGGTATTTAATTATGTCCACGTAAATTTTAACAATTTTCAGCGCAAGGGAAGAGAATAAAAAATCTAACTGCCCCAGCCAGGACTCGAACCTGGATTTCCTGATATCCGGGCCGGTGCATTTTCCATTTACGCTACCAGGACAAGTCTGATAAGTTATTAAATTCCCCGCACTAGTGTCGAGAGTTCAACCTCCGAAGCTGACGAATATACCGTCTTATGCTCGGAGGAGCTGACATTGTCAAGTTGTTTAAATGACTATCGTTATTTACATTAAACTGGTTGGGACATTTAGATTTTTTATTCTCTTCCATTGCGCTAAAAATAGGTAATACTCTCTTAATTTGTCTACTGCGGTTGTTAATGAAAGTAAAATTGCCGTAATTCCTTATGAGATCCTTTCATCGAGAAATGTTTTAAGCAGCAATGTCTTCGGCAAATAGCACTGTCAATCAAAAGCTTGATGGGCGCTGTCAGAGTCTCCTCATGTTCAGTGGTGCACAGGGTGCAAGGAGATCTTCCTAGGGAATGCTCCCCCTCCCAGTCGACTAACTGGCGGACTCCGAGGGGAGCGGTGCGAGGGGCAGCGTGGGTGGCTGTAATTTTCCAGTTGGTTAGACTTGGTTGTAAATGGGTGCAGGCGACCCTGGGGGGTGAGATGGGATCCTCGCTCGTCAGGACCTTGGCGTCACTACTTCTGCATCCTTGGAGAACCTTTCTCTACAGAGTTACCTTCATTTCACTGATCCTCATCTTCCAGGACGAATATCACCCATTAAGACAATATCATAGAATACTTTTCTTAAATATTCTTCAATAGTTTGTTACTTTTCAAAATTTAGGAGATGTACCAGGCCACTCAAAAAGCCCTATCACAAATAATTACTAATAAATACATTTATTCGTCAAAACATTCTCCTTTACAATCAATAACCTTCCCCCAGCGCAATAGTTCATCCCAAATTCCTTTCTTAAATAACAGCCGATTTTTACTTACATAAAATTCGTTCAATCCAGATAATAGCTTGTCTCTGTTGTCGAAACATTTCTGTCTGAGATAGTTGTCCAGAGACCTATAAAGGTGGCAATCAGTGAGTCAGGGGAATAGGGTGGATTTGACAAAACCTCCCAGTCAATCTTGGTCAATTTGGTTGTGTATGGCCAAGCATTGTCCTGGACACAGAGGCTCTTTTCTATTAATAAACAGGGGATCAAAAGACTTTAGCTTCTAGTGGAAATGGTTAAAAATTCTGTAGTATACTTTCCACAGTACGTTTTACTTCAATTACCTCAAGCCCTACAGTTTCCTGTTGCATAAAGAAAGCGAACTAAAACATGGAAGACGAAATTAACTGCGGAACAAAAAGAAAAAATAAGGCCATTATACAAGCCTGAATAAAATTACTTTTTCAAAAACACCTATAGTTTAAACAGCTAATTACATTGTATTTTTGTTTGAACTTGATTCAGAAGCTCGAAATGGACTACCCCCGTAGCTGTCCAGAAAACAAATAGCAAAACTATTTTTGGATAGAGATCAGGTTTTGGAAATATTTTTGTGTCCTCTTCTGCAAGCATTAGTAATAAAATTAGTACGAAACCCATTTTTCGTCTCTGTTGATAATCTTACCTTAAAATATTTCGATTTTTTAGCGGGAAGTTAAAGAAGATGCAGATGTTAAGCGGCTAACCTTATAGGCTTCTGTGAATTTTGAGAAATCCATTTCATTCATTTCTTTTTTTCACTTTTTTCAGTTTATGGATATAATTCCTGGTAGTAATTGTTAAAAATTTAAAGTCACTTCTGAATAACTTTGACGAAGATCCAACTCAATTATTCTCCGAACCTCCTCTAGATCGAGGACGACTTCTAACCTGCCCGAGGGAGTATCATCTTCGAGTGTCACGTTTGGTAAACCAAAATTGTGCCTTCTGGACAATTTTTTTTTAAGAGGACATATTTTTCAAATATATTGACCAGTTGGCGTCAGACACACTACCGTGTTTATACTCATAAAACAAAATTGACTTAATACGATTTTCCACCAGAATCATTTACGACTAACGCTTAAAGAGGACTGAAAAAAAATTAATCCCTCTTTTCATAAAGGATTGTTTGCATATGCTTAAGTCGCTTTGAATTCATTTAACACCAAATGGCCCTGGAATAAATATCTTCAAATAATATCATACAATTCAAGTTTAGAAATTTATTTGATATTTATCAGATTATTTTTACATCTGATCGTAATTATTGTTAATTACAGCAAAGAATGGTCGTATATTTCATATATACTAAAGAAAAAATTTCACTATGGATATTCATTAAAGTAAGAAGTATCTCTTGTCCGAAATAATAAGGATTATCCGATTATCATCGAATTCCCTTCTCCCAGAATCTGCAAAATGAGAAATTACAGAGAGCTTTTAACACTATAAACATCCCACAATGAAAAGTTGTAATTTTCGAACATCTTTCAAACTCTGAAGTCAACATGCTTTTTGACCATTTTCATTGAGAGAGCCGACCACGTGCCTACCTTATATATTAAGTGCATGTTGAGAGGATGTGGGTAAAATCAAATATTATTACTTTTTACTAGACACGTTTGCTTGTGTAATTCCTTGTTAGTGACTCCAATATATACAGCACCTAGCAAGGAGTGTAGTGTCACTATAATGCCTCAAACCCCCTCAAATTCCTCAACAAATCGTCAGAGAGGAGAGAGATGATCTGAAGTGCCCCGGGCTGCTGCCGTAGGAGGCTGGAATCGATAGAGCAGGAGGGTGGGAACATGTGTAAGGCTTGGCGAGGAGGGGTGGTGGGGGGTCGGTCTCCCTGACGACAGCCAATCACCGCCCGCCTCCTCCTTATGCAAGATGGAGGGAGGGCCTACCCGCGGCTCTTATCAGCGGGCTCTTATCAAAGCCGCCCCCTCTACACCCCTTCTTTCATCTCCGCTCATATTGAATTATGTACAGCTCCAGATGATTATTTCTAACAGTATCAAATTAATATTATTTACATTTTACTTCAATTACCCCACGCCCTACAGTTTCCTGTTGCATAAAGAAAGCGAACTAAAACATGGAAGACAAAATTAACTGCGGAACAAAAAGAAAAAAAAACAAGGTCATTATACAAGCCAGAATAAAATAACTTTTTCAAAAACACCTATAGTTTAAATAGCTAATTACATTGTATTTTTGTTTTGTTTTTTTACTTTAAAAAAATCAAAATACAATTCATATTATACATGATACAAAGACTTCAAATATTCATAAGAGATATATACTGAGATATATATANATATATATACTATATCGTTAGCAAGTTTAACAGGAGGTATTTCTAAAAACTTATTTATGGACAGTTGTATTATAAGAATTTTCTTTACTGGAAGTGTTTAAAAATCTTTATGACAAAGTAACATCTATCATAAGGTCAAATGTAGTTTTTGACCGGAAAGATTATTCGTAGATGTTATTTTGTTGGGGTTCGGTCTAGATAGATCCAGAAAAAAAATACAATTTAAAAAATTTGTATCTTTTAAAATGTATTTTTTTGATCTACCTTGACCGAACGCCAACAAAATAACATCTGCTGTCAATTATAAGGCTGTTGTGTTATAAAAATATTATTTTTCATGTTTTGTAGAACAAAATTTGGGTTAGAATATACGAAGGACTACCACTACGGAGGAATACAAGAAAGTTCAAATAGCCTTCTGCTGACTGTGTTTAAAATCACCAGGTAGATTATTAAATCGGTTTGAATCTGTTATCAATAACTTGACTTATGTCTTCTTACATATTTTCTTTCAGTGATTTTATACTTTATCTTTATCAGTTTTTTATGTTTTCAATAATGTGTTTTTGTTGTTTTTTTCCTTCTTTTTTTTTTTTAAGGATGGGGGTGAAACTATTCCTCCAGTATAAAAAAAATTAATTTAAATAGTGGCTATTTTATACAAACATTTTAATGCCGGGAATTTTATGAAGGGTACTTGTAGGTCTTGAATTTTTTTTAATATCAAATTTTTTTTTTATCGCAATGTTAAATTTTTATTGTTCTTTGTCAGTATGGTAGAAGTCACTCACTACTCAAGAACACCCAGTTATGGCCCTGCTAATGTTCGCTGGTGATACACATGACGTTTGATATCTGCAACATCTTCTGAAACATACCATCATGGTATCTGGTCTGCAATATAAAATTATATAAAATGAATCCTGCAATTTTGTAAATTGCTATTAGCTCTATAACTCTACTCTATAACAGTCTTCAAGCTTCAAGTTGATATCAATGTATAAATTATATTTAAAATATAATAATAAAATTTAAATTATGAGGAAATGTTATTAAAGGTGGGAATGATTGCTTTAGAAATAATAAAATATGAATCAGGCACGCTAAAACTTGTTTATTAAAATTAATTAAAATGTAACAAAAATAATACATTTTAAACATTGAAAGTGGGGCCATCTATTAAAAAACTTTAGTATGTTCAAAATATACTTTTTGGGGATTTTCTTTTGAAGAGAAGTCAAATCAATTTCTATAATGTTTGCTACATAATTAATTGTAAATTATAAAATTTGAATATTCACAAATAAATATCACTAAAAGAGGTTTATAGTTGTCCAGAGACCTATAAAGNTCTCTCTCTCTCTCTCTCTCTCTCTCTCTCTCTCTCTCTCTCTCTCTCTCTCTCTATATATATATATATATATATATATATATATATATAGAGAGAGAGAGAGAGAGAGAGAGAGAGAGAGAGAGAGAGAGAGAGAGAGAAAGAGAGAGAGATACAATGGGTTACATCAAATCTCTTGTGGGACTGGGTTGATTGTTGATCAAGACATTTTGTGCTACATGAAGCATTCCTTTGTAAGCCAATAATTATACAGCTCAAGCCAATGACTTAATTTCAGGAACGTCAATTATGACCTAACAATTCTGGACCGGAAGATCTTTTCACATGGAACTAATGTAATGTGCTTGGGGTTTTCCAACTGCGCGTCAATATAATTACTCTATACCTACTATTGTAGCAAATTAAGTTAATTTTAACTTAAGCCTTACAAAATTACAATAGTTTATTAACTGTCCATTTTTGAAATTTTAATATAGTTCAAACACAAAAATCTGTTCCTCTAATTTTGAATTTTGAGAATGAAATTCACCAGATGTGAACTTCTGGGAAACGATAAAACTATCATTATTCTCATGGAACCATTTAACATCCTGTTGTGGCCATATTGTAAAAAATAATCAAAGAAAGTGTGATAAAATAAAAATTCATCTTCTTTACAATTATATTATTGTTTAGAAGGTTTACCGCATGAGGAAATTGAATTTCACCGCTGTTGATCATAGCAAATAATTAAAAAAAAATAATGAAAGAATATAGATTTCTATCGGACCTTTTTTTTAAAAAGAGAAATAAAAAAAAGTCTAAAATATTGAGCAGACTTTTTTTTTTTTTAATTAAAATTTGAGAAAAGATGTTTACCTTCGAGTCATCCATTGATTAATGAAATAATAACTAAAATAATTAATAAAAAATTAATGAAAATTAATATTGTGGAGACAACAATTTAAAATCTTAATAACTTCGTTAAAAGTAGCAATACGAACAAAAATCATTTGATAAAATAGTTGTAAAATGTAATTTTATAACATTTTTTACTGTAACATTTTTAATATTAATGAAGATTTTTAAGAGCGTGAAATTTTTAGTTTTGGTCGTACACCCTTATTTTCAATATATAGGAAGCATATTCGATTTTAAGGCTTTTTACTGCAAAACCTTCAATATTATAAGTTCAAGTAGAGAGTTTTTGATCCTAGAGAATTTTGGGGTAATGAACATTTGGTCCAGAAGACAATATGTCCCCTGCTTTACGATGCAAGCCGAAACCTTGACTAATAATAAAAAGTACACATTTTCGTAAAAAAAACTTTTCCCCTCAGCCTTGACAGAACCCCAACAAAAATACCCTACGTTCAACATTATAGTTTTTGGATATAATCAGAAAAAAGGGAAGGGTTAAAAATTAAAGGTTAAGAGGAAGACCAAACTTTTGTAATGTTTAAATATTAATTTAGTTGTGGTTTATTATCCCACGTAAATTTTAAAAAATTAATGCGAGGGAATAGAATAAGAAATCTATCTGTCCCAGCCAGGACTCGAACCTGGATCTCCTGCTTTCCAGGTGCAAGTGGTAGCATTCGTGCCCGGAAAGCAGGAGATACAGGTTCGAGTCCCTGACTGGGGCAGATAGATTTTTTATTCTATTCCCTCGCAATATTTGTTCAAAATTTATATTTATTTTTTCGTTTTTTTTTGTTTTTTTTAGTTACGAACAACTTTTTTTGTGCATAGGTGCAAAAACCAATTTTCTAAAAAAATTTGTTACATAATTTTTTTATTTATTTTTTTAATGTTNTTTATTTTTTTATTTTTTTTGAAAACCCTTAATAAGGAACATACTTAGAAATATAACTAAGATGGCTAACTTTCTCCACTTTTTCTTCCTGGCCTGAGTTTTAATGGTCTTTCCTTTTACGTTCACAGCTCTTTACGACTTATCAGATATAATTAACTATTTACTCCTATATATTTCCGTCTAATTAAAACAAGAGAAATCTATTCAGATTTACAGCGTGATGGACTTCTTTTCTATATTTCAAAAACAACATATCTCTATGTTACTTCGTAGCTATAGGTAAATACTAAACCCTCATATATATATACATCGTTAAATTTGACATCTCCACATCCTCTGAGGTACTCTTGTAAAAGAATACCTCAGAGTATGTGGTACTCTTGGAGTGTACCCAAGTGTTATGAGTAGACATCAAACATGACCCTCAGTGGTTGCCATGCCTTTAATAGAAGAAAAAAACATAAAAAAAAACATCAAACATGGCCGAAGTAGGCGATTGACTCTCTCCCAGACAATATCCGCAAAACATTACAATATTTTTTTTTTTTTTTTCTGACACCAGCTGATGAAGACGATTTTGAAATTTTAACTCTAATTTTTTGATGGGGTACATGATAAGAGTTTTTGCTCGTCTATCCCGGGACGTAACCCGTCCTCAGAGAGGAGCCCAGGTTAACCCGCGATAGACTATCCGGCACCCATCTTCTCCTTATCCTAGGATAAGAAGGAGACTAGGCAGGGAGTCAAGGAGGGATTGAGAGGGGGAGAAAAATTCCAGTGCATTCACTCCCTAGTGATGAAGATGATGAGCTGAAAATCATAGTGTAAATAATTGAGTATTTATGGGAAGATAAATGTAGCAGTTATTGCCTGAGTTGTAAACATCAGTGAATTTTACGCAGTTTTGTCCCTAACTGTCAAGATTAAAATTTGCCAGGATTATTTACCGTAGGAAGTGATAATGAATAATATAATGCCGGATTGTATGGCAAACCTGACTTAAGATAATTATATAATTTAAACTGACACTGATACCAATATGAAATATATACAGGCTCAATAAAGAAACAATTTGCAAAAATAAATTTTTAAATTACACTGTTAATTTAAAATCGCACTGTGTAAAAATTGGTATTAATCAAAGCTCAATAACTAAAAATGTAACCTATATCAATGCTACTAATTTAATAATGGCAATTATCAGTTTTACAGTAGCATGCTCCCCATAAAGCATGTCCCCTTTAAGAAAAGTTAAATCCCTTATAATAATAAAATAAATAATCATAGATATTCTCTATGTCAACAAATTATAATTAAATATAGATAATTTTTAGTGCAAGGGAACAGAATAAAAAATCTAACTGTCCCAGCCAGGATTCGAACCTGGATCCCCTGCTATCCGGGCCGGTGCATTTGCCACTTATGCTACCGAGACAAGTCTGATAAGTTATTAAATTCCCCGCACTAGTGTCGAGAGTCCAACCTCCGAGGCCGACGAATATATCG
>KZ811893.1:4772-18465 GCA_000696205.2 Oncopeltus fasciatus | reverse complement strand
GAGCCGTTTTGAGTCGAGTCTGACCCAGTTCGGCGCTTCTGGTCGGACTTTTACCTCGAAGCAGCTCTCATCCCGCTTGTCAGCAATAGTTCACTCTCAGAAAATACTTGCAACTTATACTGTGTCACAACTTATCCCTTCAACTCTCGCTATCAAAGAAGTCCGTCACGTGAGAGTTGTGTAATCCCAGAAGATATCCCACCTTTCATTGAAGATATATATGTATATATATAAGATTGAATGAGAAAATAATAATAAACTAGCGAATGAGCACCAAGTTTGCTCTAGTCCGGACCGGAAGGAAGTGGCGAAAGAACTCAGCAATCGTTTTTAAATTCATAAATTTCTTCCTTAACAAACGCTTTTCGTAAGAATGTCACGGAAAATTAGAACATTATAAAATTGATTTTCTCTCTTTCTAAAAACACTTTCATAACTTGAACAACATCGAAGTTATGAAAAAAAAGAAGATTTAAAATATAAAAAAAAAACCAGTCTAAGCTAATGTAAGCCTATCAATGTAAGCCAAAACGTTGGCAGATAATCCATTAGAAATACACTTTTTTAAATTTTATATTTTTTTTTGGATCTACCGTGACCGAACCTTAACTAAAATCAACTAATAATAATATCTACGGTCAAAAAACTCTCCATTTAAAGTAAAATATATTATCAGGCATTTTTCTTTGTTAGATTATTATATATAGTTATGTTTCTATGTTATTTTTGTATGTTTCTTTTTTATATTCAGTCTTGTTGTAGGCCTTAAATTCATGCCATAATAAAATCTTTTTTGGTTACAAATTAGTTTTCACTTTATGAACTACTAATGACCGAATTCCTGACAATGCTCTCTTCATGGCTTATAATTTATTATGCCGAATTGTATAGCGTCATTCATTGTTTAGTTAGTCCCGTTTGCGAAAGTTGGTATCAATTATGAATTATATTCACTTATTTTTAAATATCAGGAGCAAGACTGTGCACATTTAGCTTCGTCTACGAGATAAGTCTTGTCAGGATAGTGCTTATGAAGTGCTTGAATTCTTAGAGAGAATCGAACATGTAATTAATATTAACAGCTCGGCAATCCTGACCGAAGAAGATCACCAAAGCTTTGACACAAACCATAATTAGTTGCAAACACATGACGTAACCATGTTCAGTAACACGAATCCCACAGTAACATACTAATATAGAGGGGCTGGTCTGGTGTTAGCGCGAGCAGATTCCATTAGGATGTTCCAACTTGCTAACCCGCGTGTAGTGCGCGTTCCTACACAGTCCAGCTGCTGATCTACAACGCAGACAGTGCACACTTCTAATAACAAGCTCTCTCTCTCTCTCCTGCTAAATTCAACTAAATTCAAATAAAATTAACTTAAACTCAAATCTACACGTATCGCCCTGTTGCACACAGAAATTCCGGTACACAGGAGTTAATCTCAGCTGATATTTCATGTTTCATTAGGATAAACATACAAAATAATTTCGAAAAAATCTAATTTACAAATTTTTCTTTATTTCAAACCTGTCAGGAAGGATGAGTATGAAAAGCTCTCACCCATTGTAGTTATATTTCTAAACATCCGCTTTTAGTAAAAATGTTATAGAATATAACTTTTTCTCAAGTTTATAACAAATGATATATTAAGATTAAAAATTTTGGTTCCTTTTAAACCACTCTTCCCCTCATCCAAATATAACTAAGAGTTGACGCCCAACACTCAAGATAACATTTTTAAATATTTGATTTAATGTGTTTTTTATTGCAAAGTAAAACTGTTATAAAATTAAATTTATGGAAATTTTTTTTACATAGTTTTTTTCGTAAAATAACATTGACGAAGATATTAAGACTTAAAATTTTGGTTTTCGGTCAACCCCCCCTCTCCTTCCACTGATTTAGGTCAACAACGAATTTTTATAAGTGATTTGCTTAGAAAAAAAAAATTCTTACTTTCACAATCGAATTGTGTGTATCCGTATTCCAACTGACAAGTTTAATCCATAAAGAAAACACATGAGCTATTGATTATATTAGTATTGATTTATAAATTTAGTTGGTTACCTATTTGATTATCCTTCGTTTCTCTTATAAGTGGTAGGGCAATTGATAGTGGTTGATAATAAAACTATTGACAATAGTTTATCTTGACTTATATTGTTTTTCTTAATTGCAACATACTGCACTATATAGTTCTTAATAGAAGGCAAAAATTGTAAAATAAAGGGCAATTATTAAAATACTTGTTTGTTGCACGACAAGGTTCTCGTTTTTAAAGGCTTCTTCAGGAGCTTATCAACCCTCTACTGAGAAAACTACGTCTTGAGTAAAAAACCTTTTTTGAATAATAAGCTGTATATATATTTTCTACTGGTAATACAAATTCCTTGAGGTAAAAATATTATTAAATAGTAAATGCAAGGGAATAGAATATAAAATCCAAACTATCTCAGCCAGGACTCGAACCTGGATCTCCTGCTATCCGGGCAGGCATGCTATCCATTGCACCACCGAGGCTAGCCAGATAATTCATTAAATTCCACGCACTCTACTTATGCTCGAAGGAGCTGACATTTATTAAAGCTATTTATTCGACTTTCGTTATTTTTAATTTATTTTTATAAATAATATTTTTTTTATTGTAGCATTTAATTCCACATTAATTTTTAACAATAAATGGAATGGAGGAGAATAAAAAATCTAAACTGACTTAGCCAGTACTCGAATATATAGCATACCCGCCCGGATAGCAGGAGATCCAGGTTCGAGTCCTGGTTGAGACAGTTTAGATTTTTTATTCTATTACCTTCTATTTTTTGTTTAAAATTAATGTAAAATTAAGTACCACAATAAAAACAATTATGTTTACAAAAATTATAAAATAGTATTTTTACCTGCCAACTTTATAGTTGAATTTGACACATTTATATGAGATTCTACATTGATTGAGTTGCCAAAATTTTAGGATGTGTTTTGTTATTTTTAATGAAATATCATATGAAGGCTAAAAGGATTATTATTGTCATATTAAGGGGGGAGCAGCTATTTTAGGCTGTAGACATTTTCTACAGGATTTTGAGGTCCTACCGCTTAATAATGCGGTAGAAGCCAGAGGGATTGTCACAAACCTCTTGCCGGCTTCCCGCCTTTGTGTTATGTGCTCCAAGCATTAGTGCTCCCCCCCCCCCTCCTCCCACACCCACCGACGGACTGAGCGCTGTGAATGCGCTCAAGTGAGCGGGGGTGGGGGGCGCACTGTTTACTCCCGCCCGGATCCTCCCCCCGAATCGAGGGCCTCTCCTTTCCGGGGCCATACACCACCGGAGAGAGTGGCCCCTTGCCACACTCCATACGATCCATTTATTTCCAGCTACTATATATCATGTCGGGCCTNACATAATAAAAGGAACTATTCAATAAGGAGAATACGTTTAAACAATGTCCTTCTAGTCTTAACATTTTATTATTTCAACAATCTATGCCATTACTGATTTATTATTTACCGTTTCTTCTTCCGGGTTTGACCGTGTCAAGTTTTTGTTATTTACCGAGCTTTCGCACATCATGTGATGGCTTCTTAAGGGCTGAAAAGAGAATGAGAGTTGTGAAAATCCCTGAAGAAGCATGATGTGCGAAAGCTCGGCAAATAACAACAACTTGACACGGTCAAACTCGGAAGAAAAAACAGTAAATACATCTGACGACCGTCGAAGCCTACGTGAACATCTAATTTATTATTGTTTATTAATAATCATTGTAATAATTATAATATTTACTTTTATTTAAGTTGAAATTTAGCTTGATTGTTATAGATTTCACCAAACTATTCTAGGGGAAAGAAATCATGGGTATGAGAAATAATACCTCCACCCTTGCTGAGAAATAGCAATTCATATGCCAGATTGCAGGAAAAGGGAGCACCTCAAGAGGGGGCGACACCCAACCTGAGCACTGGGCAGCAGCAGTGACAACTATGACATATCACTGTAGGACATTATGAGAGCATTAGTGAATGGAGAATGAAAGAATTTGTTGTGGAGCGCGTATGTGTCTGCTCCATCCACAGTTCACCAAACCTTGGGCCAAAACATGAACATGGAGTCCCGAAGATAGTGCCAAACGACATGAACTCCCTCCAAGCTCGAACCCCCCCTGACCCCCGTTTTGTTTCAACTAAAACCAATTCTTTTTAACTTCTGTTTTCATAGTCGAATCTCTAAAACTTGTAACCTAAATAGATTGCATTTAAATAAAATAATGTTTTAATAATTCATGTTTAATTTTTATAAAAGTACAATTATTAAAGGATATGAATTGAAATNGTATAAGTAAAGTCCACTCCTACCACTCACCTTCACCTTTTCTTCATTTATCAAACAGACAAAACGCCATTACACTCCAACTTTCTTTTAAATTATCAATTTCACAAGGAAAAAATAGTTAAGAGTTTTGAAATTCTACAAAAAAGGTAACTGATGTTTGCGCATCAATCCACATTTACTTACTAAAATATTATAAGAAATAAAATATAAAAGTCCGTCTAGAGTTTGATGCTTAAACTAAGAAGTTTTCTTACATTTCATTTCAGGTAGAGAAAAATGAAAGTTTATGATTTATCGCTCATTTTTAGTGCAAGGGAACAGAATAAAAAATCTAACTGTCCCAGCCAGGACTCGAACCTGGATCTCCTGCTATCCAGGCCGGTGCATTTACCAATTATGCTACCGGGACCAGTCTGATAAAAATCTGACCTAGATTTTTTATTCTGTTCCCTTGCACTAAAAATTAGTAAAATTTACGTGGGATTAAATACCACAAAAAATTATATTTATAATTTATTTGATTTCACTAACCAAATAGAGCTGTAAGTGGTTAGTTCAAGAAAGCTGTTTCTGGAGTTTGGGTATTGACAGATATCAATCTTCATAAGCGATTTTCATAATTATATTATTAAGCATAACTAATTTACCAATTGTGTTAATACATTTTTTTTTTATTAATTTTTACGTAAATATCACCAAGAAAATTTTGGTTCATCCTATTTCATCCTATTTTTTTTTCTTAACGGTTCCCAAGAAAAAGTCAAAATACCGACTATGGGTGGCTATATTAAAAAGTATGAGAGCCTCCTAACCTACAAAGTTACAATCTAAAAGTTGTACATTAATAGGAGTTTTATGTCAGAATGTTAAAGTGTGTAAATAATATTAAAATTTGACATATTTCAATAATTGTGTTTTATAATTTTTTTGTAACTCAAAGAATAACGAATATATTTGCAATTTTTTTTTCAATTTGCTCTTTCTCTCTTCGATTTCTGTATATCATACTATTTACCCACTCTCATCAAATTTCGGCCATTGACGAACTCATTTTACGTTTCATTTAAAATTAGATTAGTCAAAAATTAAATAATTATGTTTTGTTTCTTTATTTTATTCACTGTGAAAGCTTGAGGCCTTACGGATAACACACACACACACGCATGCACGCACACACACATATATACAGTTTCGAACATATCCTAATTTGTTCACGTAGGCTTCCACAGTCATCAGATGTATGTAAAGTTTTTTCCGGGTTGGACCGTGTTAAGTTTTTGATGGTTGCCGAGCTTTCGCACATCGTGTGATGGCTTCTTCAGGGCTGAATAGAGAATGAGAGCTGTCTTCAAATCCAGGGGTATTTATACCCGGCGCTGTCCGGTCCTTGGGCGAAGCCTGTCTTCCCATTGGTTGATCCTGTTTTCCTGCTCGCTGATTGGCTGGATCCTCTTATCGATTGGTTNCGCTGAAAGGGACAACGCTAGACACTGCTTTAAGCCGTTACTTGTGACAAGTGTGCGCCCTCCCCCACCCCCCGCGTTCTGGAAGGGTTAAGTCACACCAAGACAGACGGGCGGTGCCGTTATATTTCGCCATTTGTTTGTGGGCGCGTGGTGCCTGAGTAATTCACAGCGTCTCATAACTAATCCGGGAGCTGGCTGTGTTCATTTTGTGATGCAAATGAGAGCCGTTTTGAGTCGAGTCTGACCCAGTTCGGCGCTTCTGGTCGGACTTTTACCTCGAAGCAGCTCTCATCCCGCTTGTCAGCAATAGTTCACTTTTAGAAAATACTTGCAACTTATACTGTGTCACAACTCTCGCTATCAAAGAAGTCCGTCACGTGGGAGTTGTGTAATCCCAGAAGATATATCTTTCATTGAAGATATAT
Organism: Oncopeltus fasciatus; assembly: GCA_000696205.2. Classification (NCBI taxonomy): domain Eukaryota; kingdom Metazoa; phylum Arthropoda; class Insecta; order Hemiptera; family Lygaeidae; genus Oncopeltus; species Oncopeltus fasciatus. The sequence continues at coordinate 12,245 of KZ811893.1, read as the reverse complement.
ATGTATACATATATATAAGATTGAATGAGAAAATAATAATAAACTAGCGAATGAGCACCAAGTTTGCTCTAGTCCGGACCGGAAGGAAGTGGCGAAAGAACTCAGCAATCGTTTTTACATTCATAAATTTCTTCCTTAACAAACGCTTTTCGTAAAAATCTCACAGAAAATTAGAACATTATAAAATTGATTTTCTCTCTTTCTAAAAACTTGAACAATATCGAAGTTATGAAAAAAAAGAAGATTTAAAAAAACAAAAAAAAAAAAACAGTCTAAGCTAATGTAAGCCTATCAATGTAAGCCAAAACGTTGGCAGATAATCCATTAGAAATACACTTTTTTAAATTTGTATTTTTTTGGATCCACCGTGACCGAACCTTAACTAAAATCAACTAATAATAATATCTACGGTCAAAAAACTCTCCATTTAAAGTAAAATATATTTTCAGGCATTTTTCTTTGTTAGATTATTATATATAGTTATGTTTCTATGTTATTTTTGTATGTTTCTTTTTTATATTCAGTCTTGTTGTAGGCCTTAAATTCATGCCATAATAAAATCTTTTTTGGTTACAAATTAGTTTTCACTTTATGAACTACTAATGACCGAATTCCTGACAATGCTCTCTTCATGGCTTATAATTTATTATGCCGAATTGTATAGCGTCATTCATTGTTTAGTTAGTCCCGTTTGCGAAAGTTGGTATCAATTATGAATTATATTCACTTATTTTTAAATATCAGGAGCAAGACTGTGCTTATTTAGCTTCTTCTACGAGATAAGTCTTGTCAGGATAGTGCTTATGAAGAGCTTCAATTCTTTGAGAGAATCGAACATGTAATTAATATTAACAGCTCGGCAATCCTGACCGAAGAAGATCACCAAAGCTTTGACACAAACCATAATTAGTTGCAAACACATGACGTAACCATGTTCAGTAACACGAATCCCACAGTAACATACTAATATAGAGGGGCTGGTCTGGTGTTAGCGCGAGCAGATTCCATTAGGATGTTCCAACTTGCTAACCCGCGTGTAGTGCGCGTTCCTACACAGTCCAGCTGCTGATCTACAACGCAGACAGTGCACACTTCTAATAACAAGCTCTCTCTCTCTCTCCTGCTAAATTCAACTAAATTCAAATAAAATTAACTTAAACTCAAATCTACACGTATCGCCCTGTTGCACACAGAAATTCCGGTACACAGGAGTTAATCTCAGCTGATATTTCATGTTTCATTAGGATAAACATACAAAATAATTTCGAAAAAATCTAATTTACAAATTTTTCTTTATTTCAAACCTGTCAGGAAGGATGAGTATGAAAAGCTCTCACCCATTGTAGTTATATTTCTAAACATCCGCTTTTAGTAAAAATGTTATAGAATATAACTTTTTCTCAAGTTTATAACAAATGATATATTAAGATTAAAAATTTTGGTTCCTTTTAAACCACTCTTCCCCTCATCCAAATATAACTAAGAGTTGACGCCCAACACTCAAGATAACATTTTTAAATATTTGATTTAATGTGTTTTTTATTGCAAAGTAAAACTGTTATAAAATTAAATTTATGGAAATTTTTTTTACATAGTTTTTTTCGTAAAATAACATTGACGAAGATATTAAGACTTAAAATTTTGGTTTTCGGTCAACCCCCCCTCTCCTTCCACTGATTTAGGTCAACAACGAATTTTTATAAGTGATTTGCNGTAGGGGCTTGTCAGAAACCCTGGTCTGGCACTAATGGTTTTACAAAATAACACGAGGGTTGGAATTCTTAAGAGTGAAATTTACCTAAAAGTAATTTCTAAGAGGATTGTTTTAAGACTTAACGAAAGTATATTTTAATAGCTAACGGAATTCGGCAGGCGGGGACCTTAAATGCGTGAAAGAATCTTCAACTTGGCAAATTGGTAACAGAAAATGTATTTATTTAAAATCATGATTTATGCATGGATACACTCGATCTAATATTTAATTTTCTTTGTTTGTTTGATACAGCGTTCGCATACAGTTTGCTCTAACTGACAGGCGAGATTACTAAAGTTGACAGTTCCTAAGGGATTACATATGCGTTCCTCTTTAAATAAACATATGCACTGTGATATGCATAATGCACATCAATACTCTGATGAAAATTTCATCGAGTAGTTGCATCAATATGTATTATTGATGAAATTAGATTACTCGAGCTTAAATTGTTTAAGTTTTCTGAAAGACAATAAAATTCCTCATGAATGCCAATTAAAAAAAATTTTTTTTATTTCATTCTGCAAAATAAACTACATTATTTAATCTGCTAACTATATAGTTCTATAGGCTGTGAATTACAATATCATGCCGCAACTACTAAAAGACCGATTAAAAATTAATTTACTAACTAAAGTTTATTTTAGCTGTTTTTGTATTTTTGAAGTGGAACACGGTAGTCTGGTGATTAGAGTACTAGACTCCTGAGCCAAAGGTACCAGGTTCAATACTTCAGTAAGTTTTTGTTCGTAGTGACCCAGAGGATTCCTAGTGTGCCCATAGGGAATACCCAGCCCTATTTGGGCACCATTCTTTATTGAGTGAGAAAAAATCAGGCGGCCAGAACGGTGTGCTGACACACGTCTTTTCTAGAGTGCCGCGGCTGGAGAATGAATTCATTCTTAACATGCATTTCCCTCTGGGCCCAAATGGCCTGTTGCGGTACTTTTTTTTCTGCTAATGGAAGTTCCTTCGTTAAAAGCCTTTTTTCTCAAGAGATACTTCCTTACTTCTTGAACGAGTTACTACCAGCAGAAACATGACCACAGGGGCACCAGAGAAGCTAAAGCGATCCGTTCAGGTCTTACAATTCTGGCGCTGCGTGTTCAAATCCCTCCCAAGGAATGCTTTTATCCATAAATAAAACAATAAAACGTTTATCCCATTATAAACATCTTGAGCCGAAATAAGTAAGAAATTTATTTTCAACTCCCTTCTGTTTAACTTCATTAGCCAATACTTTCTCGGACGTCTTTCAATTGATAACTTCTAGAGACATTCATGCCACAAGCTTTCGACGCACAGACATTCCTCTCCTTTCCGGGGCCATACACCACCGGAGAGAGTGGCCCCTTGCCACACTCCATACGATCCATTTATTTCCAGCTACTATATATCATGTCGGGCCTGGAACCCAGCCGTCTCACTACCCACCCACCTGAACGCTTTCCCTCTAGTTTACCTACTTATCACATTTTTTTCAATGTTTCTTTTTCGCATTTCCTCACTCTATATATGTAGGGTAAAAAGGGGGCTTCCGGCACACGCAAATGAAGAAATTGGCGGACACTATGCCATGTGACAGACCGTAATGAAGAACTCTTGACGCAAGGGTGCGTCAAGGGGAGAATTTCTTCAGAATGTTGCAGGTTTAGTATTTTTCATAGTCTAATATCTCATTGGTAAAAAGGACACCCTTTGCGTCAAGGGTTTTCCATTACGGTCCGTCACTTGATACCGCCATTTTCATCATTTGCGTGTGCCAGAACCCCCCTTCTAACCCTACTTATATAATTTGGGAATTCATTTTTCTAACCCACATTAATGTGCACATGCAGTATGAATTCTATTTTTAGAAAATTTTCCTTACAACTGTTCACGTAAGAGACACTTAGTTGATTCTAAGCAGTACTTAGCAAAGGAAGTGATGCAGTATCACACGAACGGTGGATGGAGGAAAAAAACTAAAATAAAAAAATATTGAATTAGATATCTTGAAAAGTAAAACAACAAATTTAGAGGGAAGAGGTCATATTTTAAGATTAATTACCGACTATAATAATAACTTTTGGGGCGCCATGGTAGCTCATGGGATCCGTAATCCTGGCACTACTGGTTCAAATCTCGCTCAGGGCAAGCTTTTACCTATAAATAAAAGAATGTACAGACGCATGGATGTTTAGAATGTGATAAGGTTAGTAATTCATAACCTTAAGCGGTTAAATGGCAGGCTAACACTTAAAATTTAAAAATAAGTTCTTTTAATGGATCTCTTTTCGTTCAAACAACAAACAAAGAAATATGTTATTTTAACTTAATTTAATTACATTTTGTAAGATGCTGTATTCTACCAATATACCAATGTTAAGTAAAATCGGCTGATTATTTACCAAAAAAAAACAACAATTTTTTACGATAAAAGACACCCTAGTGTAATAATAATTATAAAAAAAGAAGTTATCCTCCAGGAATAGAGTATTTAGAAATTTTTAGATATATTTTTGTTGTCTTAAGTATGATATATATAATCTCAGGCTAAGTATGCCACAGAAAGAAAAAGTAAATCTTCTATGGCTGTTTATTTATCTAAATTATTAGATAAATTTTTTAGTTAAAACTAACTACATAACTCTCTCTATCAGCACAGTTGCTTATGTATAGATTTTCATTTCGATTTATTATTATCTAAACAACCTAAAGAACGATTAAAAAATATTTTTATATTTTTTCATAGCTATCACAGCGAATTTATTCCATAAAAGACTTCAAACTATTCATATTTGAAGAAAAAAAAAATTATTTCAAATTTTTCATTATTTCGAAGCGTCCCTTAGATGAAGGAACTATGGTATGTGACTGTCATTCTAATGGGATCCTCACTCCCTAAGGTTTGCCAGGGTCGCCTGCAGAGGCGCTAGTATTTATACACATACAAGCAAAACACGTTGAGAACAAGTTTACTCTATCCGGGTAGTTTGGCCCAGAGAAATAGTGTTGACATGCACAACATTTACGTAGCCGGCTAATTAGCGTGACACTTCCACCCAGTCCCGCACACACGTGTTTATATTTCAGTCCAACAATACAGCCAAAGGGGCGGGATTAATTTAGACCGAGCGTCTTGGGTTGAGCTTCACGCTGAACTTCCCTCGGGGTAAATTAAGTACTCGGATCGGCAAATATTAGCTATTCCGTCATTAGGGCCAATTACGGGGAGAATTTGTCTTGTTTGCGTTTCGTTTTCGTTCCTTGAGAATTGGGACTGGATTCCGTAGGCTTGACTCCTCAGAGACATTTGTAAGATTTCAGATGAAGAAATTTTGGAAAACTCCAGGATAAATGAGTCTCTACGATTATCAGAAACTAAAATTTCCATGAATAGTTCAGAAACATAAGAAATTAAAAGTATAATTTACCAAGCCTGTATAATAAATCAGAATTGTTTGTTCGAGCCTGAAGGAAAATCGTAAAATTCCAATAGAAAGAAAATTCCTCTCAACTTTATCATATCCCAGAGTTTAGTCCTGTGGAGTAGTTTGAATGGAGCATAAAATTATTGTGATTCTCTGAAACTTTATAGAATAACATAACTTAAGAACTTTACCACTTACATTATAGACGACTACATTATAATAAAGACGAAGTATATTGTAACTAGTAATTAGTTTTGCCTTAAAACGAAATCAAAACGCTAGGAAAGTGGATAATACGCAGAAAATCAACAATCTACTAGTACTTTTGTATCTGTTGTCGTAATACGTAAATGGGTTTAGTGGGTGTGACAAAATCCAAGTCACTCTGTCTGGACTGCATTATTTTCAGAGTTTTTAAAAAGCTGTGATTTAGTTGTATAAGGACCTGTGATTCTTCACAGCTAGTTAAATTTGAGCACTAATGTGGTTTTTAATGAAACATGTTTATGATTTCTTAACATAATTCTTATTGATTGATTACTTTAGGTTTTATTTGTATTTTTTATATAGGTAACAATACAAATTGGACCATATTAATCTGTCATATAACCATATAACTGAACTCTGCCTATTAAGGATTCAGTGGAAGTTGGTTTCTCGAAAAATTCTTTTAGGTACTGCGGAAATAGAATTACTGTACATTACCCGTCTCTTTGCTCTGGTATTTTATATGCAAACTTTTTGTTTTTGAGTACTAATATCGTGGCTCTGTATGCAAACGTACATTAAATTGGTTATTTATCGAAATAACTGGAATTAATTTCAAGATCTTTTTGTGGTATGACGAAGAAGAAAATCACAACATTATAGACCAAAAACAAAATTTTCTATGATTTTTAAGAAGAGATTTCATGATCTTAAGGCAGATTTCATAAAAGAAAATGGTTAACAAGAAAGTTAAATAATGCTCTCTTGGGTGATTCCATCAAATTCTAGGGGGGTCGTTCAGTTGAATAAACTATACCATTATTTGCTTCACTAGCTTAGTGAAGAAATCTTTAGGACTAACTCTCTTGCTGAGGCAATGACATTATAGCAGAAAAGTAGAATTTAAAGGAAATTAATATAAAATGTTTCAAATATTTCCAGTGTTATGAAACACACAAAGTTGTCATAGAGTTTAATAAGTAATATGCATAAAAAGTCATTTATGTAATTTAATTTTTGAGATTTTTTTATAGATTTGAGTAGAGTGAGTAGACTTAGCAAAAGTTTGCTAATCCCTTTTTCTACTGTTCATGGAGGGTTTCCTAAATGCTAGTTGACCTCTGATTCTCCTGTGTCAAAAAATCTCCGATGAAGAATAGGATAGTTTAACATTTGAAATAAAATTCGTACTGAAGGAGACGGGCTCGTGTATTCAGAGTAAACAAGATCTGTCTGTCAAGTTGTTTCGGATCTTGATCAGACTCGAGTGACGTCACTGTACCGGTATGTTTGTAGTTTGCGTAATTGCACTGTGTACAGATCGATTGTTGTGCTTTGGACTCTAACCCTCACCAGTGGTGTGCTTGTCCAGTTCGCACGGTCTGAGGGGTTAAGTGTCAATATTAACTTGTATTATATAGTGCACTTACTGACAAACCGGTCAATATATGCACGACCAAGGTAGACCTCAGTTATGTAAATAACGTTTAAAGCACCCAATAGGCTGTTAACGCCATATGTGAATAGAAATGCTCTCTGGAAAAGAATGTTGCATTTATTACCCGCAGAAAACACCGGCTCTCTACTATAGTCCTCATGTCATTCGCCATCGTGGTATGTACATCTATTTCGTACTGATCAGTTATTAAGTTCCACAGCCAGTACCTAAAGTCTTAAAATCTTGTCTAGGAATACGCCAAAACACGAAATGACCACTGTCTTCTTCCCCGCTAGGTTTACTCCATCCCCGTCAAGCAGGCGTGGAACTTCCCACATCCGCATCCATTAAAAAAAGATTCAGGGAAGAGTCCGGATCCTACCCCTATTTCCAAGAGCAGCGTAGTAACGCTCTGGTAGGATATACTTTTTACAATCCACATTATTTTTCCCTCTGCCTTACACTCTTATAAGTATTGAACTTCTTAAAAATGGGATTATCGATATTGAAAGTTTCCTATCTGAAAAAAAGACTTCAGGAATATTAGATGATTTTCGTTGGGGTTCGGTCAAGGTAGAGGTAGTACTTTGATATCACATTACATTATTGTAATTCTCTATTATATTATTGTCAATTTTTATTGTATTCTCATGACATTGTAT
>KZ811890.1:0-10184 GCA_000696205.2 Oncopeltus fasciatus | reverse complement strand
GGTAAGCAAATAATTGTTCCCTGGGGTTAGACAAAATAAATATTGCTGTTTGACTGAACATCAGTAAGAAAATTTCAGTGAAAGCTATTATACTCTGTTCGTCATGAGCCATAAAAAGGAGGAAAGAAAAGAAAATTCCGCGCTATCGCTTTTAATACAATATTTTTACGATAGGGTAGGAAGAGAAGGGAGCGATCCCGGCAGGGAGAGATAATATTATAGGCTAAAGGGAGGAGAGATAAGGTACCCCTCTCCCTCCATCTGCCCGACACTTTATGGCGCAACAAAACTTGAATAGGTGTCCCTTGATGAAAATCTCTATTAATTACATCGGGCGTAAACGTTTTACTGCTGGGACCCGGGGGTGATGCAGTTCGGCCTGAGGGTCGACGGTTAATAAAGGGACGCCGACAATAGGAGTAGGCCGTTCTGGGAGGAACCGTCATCTCAGCATCGGGAAACATGCTCTGAACTATCTATGTATTATCAATAAATCCAGCGATAAAAAGGATATCTCAAGACGAAGACACCATCCAACTGAAGCGAGAATGTAAACGGTTCCATAGAAAACCAACAGTCAACAGTGGAGGAAAACTTACTTGTCCTCAACCATCAAGTAGACACGAATCCCAGAAAGATACCGGCTACAGCCTATTGGCTTTACAGCTTTCCGGACTTCGTAAAGCCACAACAAAATCAGACTTGTATCCTCCCTAATTCCTAAATGGCGGTAAGCTCATGAATTATAATTGTCCCTCAAAATAGGGATTCTGTAAATATCCCCAGTCTACATCATTACATACCTATATTAATATAAATCATAAATATGTTTGAATAAATGACGATTTCTCCTTGCATCCCCCATAAACCCCCTCCTACAAACACTCTTGAAATTCGGATATATTTTTTTATTCAAAGATAAATTTTAGATACATTTAATAAATAACTTTCAAACACTCTTAAACTAATTTTACGGGTTATCAATATTTACCATAACAGTGTCTAGTTATTAACCACATTTTAATATTTTAAAAATCGGCTCAGTATTTTCGAAGAAAAAAACAACAGAAACTTACATTATTTAATTAGAGTAATTCATTTTTCTTTCGCATTATAAAAAGTGTTAAATGACAATATCAACGAATTTACAAATAACGCTTTTGTTTTTAGGTAGAGAAACATTTCTGATATCACTAGGATTATATTTTCAATTTTAATTCAGTCGTTACTGAAAAAAATACAGGTAAAGCCACTAAAATATAGCCCAGTACCTAATATTTAACATTCCAATTATTTCACCTAAAGGTATTGTAAGTAATTTAACCCCCCCTCTCCCACCCACCCACATATTTTGTTCAAAAAATGTTAATTCATTCATTGGAATGATGAGAAGGAAACAATTTAAAATAATTTCAGAATTTTCAAAAAGGTAACGGCAATAATGATGGACAAACAATTTTAATACATTACAGTACATTCAGTTCTATGTTATCTTTTTTCTTTTGAAGTAGTATATATTATTAATTTTATCGAAATGTTGTATGTTTATGATTAATATTATCGAAACATACTAAATTTTTCTATGGAAATTATTTTCACGAAGAAAAAACAATGATATTCACCCTTTGGAATGCTATGTTTAAATTATAACACAGAATAGCAAATGCGAGTAGATGACCGTACATGAGGGTTGTGCATCGGTTCAATTAAAGCAATCATTGGATACAAATGTTACACTAGTATAAAATAAATAAATAAAAAGAAAAAAGAAAAAAGAAAAAAGAAGAAAAAATAAAATGAAATATAGCTTTAATAAAAAGGACCAACAGACCGTGCACTCTACGTCGAATATTAATTTCAAATTCTCATAAAGGCATCTCCTCGGAGTTACTCTTTAATAACAGGCACACGAGCAAATTTACAATTAACATCTATAAAAAAAATTATATTCTGTCAAAACAAAACAATTAAAACAACAAAGGACTCAAACATGCATCAATTAAACAGAAAGGTAACGCGATTTTGTAAAGAAATGAATTATAAAAGCTTTTTCATTTAAATTTCACATTTTGTTTCAAATAGAATAAAATTAATTGAATTCAGAAAAAAAATCTATAATTTAACAAATTAAACTGACAATTCCACTCTATAATTGTATCATGATCAAGGGCTTTGATATACACACTAATTACTCCCACAAAGCAATGGCAATTTTTTTACTGTAATTTTCATTTTTCTGACAATTGGTTATGGAAATAAAGAAACTGTACTTCACATTCTGTCAAATTTTGTATTTCTTATTTTTGGGCGAATTCATTTCTCGCTGAGTGTAGAGTATGTCATACAGATAGGGGGCCTTTTAAAAATCGTTAATAAATTTTAAGACGTTTTAGTTAGGTTAAGCGGAGAAGGAATACACAACATATTAAGTGTTCAGTCATATTTTAAGTTTAATTTGGAAAATTATTTTAGGAAAATCTTGTACTAAATATAATATTTAAAAACGTAACTAAAAAGAATCAGAGGTCTCTTTATCACCCGGTCATTCGTCATTCACCCGGTTTTCTGACATTTCATTTTTTTTTTTTTTTTTTNATCCACAGTACTGGGCAGGCTTTTGTATTTAGAAAAAGCACGTACGGGAGGATTCAAAGCCGCAGTGCTAAGCCTTGCGAAACACAAAACGGCCCAAGCCTGCACCCAGATTTTGTTATGACTTTGACAGTATGTTTCTCATCCCGCGCCATTCGAGCTCGTGTTCATCATTAACGAAGGTTCACACACGCAACGATGCATTTCAAGCCTTCCTGAATGATATACGGCAATGGGATTTCAACAGAGTTATCTCTTGACTCCCCAAGCCAGTAAATTTAACTCCCAGGTAACTTTAAACACAAGAGGATTTAAAGGGAACTTGTTTTAACGAACTCCTTTAATTAGGGCGTATTTTATTCCACAATATGTAAACGATACATATTTGGTAATTTAAGGCAGGAACTATAGGTTTAATTTTGCTGGAATACCTATTTTTATTCCAATAGAGCAAGAGGATATTATATTTTAAGGGAGGACAGGGTAGCTCATGGGAGGATCCATCCGAATCCTGGAACTGCGGGTTCAAGCTTTTATCGAGAAATAAAAGCTTATTCTGAGAGATATATGTTTACAAAGGGGTGGCAACCTGTAGATAGCCCCTCCCACCATAACCCTAAGAGCTTGGACTAGTAGGCTAATACTTAATAAATAAATAAAGAGGATACTATAATGGATTATCGGCCAAAGACAATGACATCCTTTAGGCTTCAAAACGTAGATGACTCTCTGGTTCATACATACATATAATACATATCATACACACACACACAGACGTATATATATATATACGTGTAACTGTGTGTGGGTGTAAACTTTTGGTTCTTTTATTAATGCAAGGGAGAAAGGGTTAGAGAATGGTCAAATGTGAAAAATAATAATAAATGATTACAATTATTGTAAAATATTACTGAACTTCATAGGTTTAAAATAAATGATATCGAAATACTTATTTACATAAACACATGCTGAAGAAGACATTTAAAAAGGCAACGAGGAGTGTTGAGATCTCCCAAAACTTCTATCCTGTCCATTTTCATGGATAAAGCCCGATATTAGCCAGCCATAGAGAACATAACATGATTTTTTTGTTTATTTTTCGATATTCAGTCTAACTTGTCAAATGAAACCACTATTATCTTCATGACCACTTTCAGTGAGGAATGTGAAATCTTCCAAGTTTCCACACCTTCTGCATCGTGGACAAGTAAACACAATCTTATTGACAAGTCCGTAACATCCCTGAGGACTTCCTCCTCTGAGTAGTCCAAAGATAAAATATACAAGTTGTATGATAATACAGGAGAGCGACTTAAGACGTTTCAAAATGCCTCCTTATGGTAACAAAAAATGAAATATAGGCCTGTTTTGGTGGTCACATGGACCCCATATAGGAAATATTCTTATCTTCAGTAGGGGCGTCTGAAAGTTTTGACAATACTCAAAAGGGAAATGACTAAGTATTCAGTAAGAATTGAAGAAAGTATACCAGAGGGAGGAATATGGAATTGCTAAAGATCAATATGTTTCAGCCTATAGCCGGCAGAAGAGGGCTTGAACTACGTAAACAAGTCGTATTTCCTTCGTCTGAGGACTTCATTGAAGACAGACAGAAATGAAAGTAAATAATAATAAAATGTTTAAAAAAATCACTCGAGTTCTTTAAACCGTAAACTTCCTGATTCTCTGAGGCACTAGCCATTCTGAAGATGAAACTATAACAAAATATTACGACCTAGAAAATATGCTGGAGCAGAAATGGCTGGAGGTTCGTTGGCTGTCGAGTATTGGGCAGGAAAAATTTGTCAGCATCCTGGCCGAAATCCTGACTAATTTCTCCAGATAAAGCATATAAATTTCTCCAGCTAAAGCATAAACATAGCATATAAATTATTAGATGATTTTAGTTGGGGATCGGTCAAGGTAGATAAAAAAAAAAATACAAATTAAAAAAAAATGTATTTTTTGAAAAGATTATCTGCCAACGTTTCGGCTTACATTGTATCTTCAGGGCTATCATGAAGACTAGGCAGATAATCCTTTATTAAAAAAATACATTTTTTAATTTTTTTTTTTTTTGGATCTNTTTTATAAATATATAAATCATATATTTCAAATCAGAAGATAAGTAAATCTATCCTGATCAACTACTTTTTTAATGCCAAATATCTGAAACAAATTGAAAAAATCAATAGCAATAGGCATGAATCCGACATTTATCCTGATACTTTAAGCCTGGACTAAATGAAAACTACAAAAAATATCAGAAATATCTTTTTTTAGATATTAATGATGAGTTTGTTAAGAAAAAAAAACCCAAAATGTAAATATTGTATTTTTTAAACAATTAATGAGAGGGAACAGAAAATAAAAAACTATCTGTCCTCGCCAGGAATCGAACCTGGACCTCCTGCTATCCGGGCTGGAAATAAATAAAAAAAAAAATAATAATTTACGTGGGATTAAAAACCACAACAAAATAAAATATTTATAAATGTATATTTTTTTCTGTCAATAGTGGCTACTTTTTCAAGTCAAGTGATTTCAGAAACAGAAAATTCCGAACTTCAAAATATATAGTAATAAACGAAGAAGTAAATCACGCAGGAGCTGCGAAAACTAAGCGAATTCACTAGCGTAGTAGATGATGAACATTTAGATTTGAACTTTACATAACATATACTCCCCCACACTACCATATATCAATGGATATACCAATAGATATACCAGTGAATATATGCAAATGTATATACCAATGGATACATACCAATGAATAATTATAGTTATACCAATGGATATACCGATGGTATATTATTATCAATAAACAAATTGATCCTGAGTTTTAAAGTTCAAATATGCATAGTATTCACCCTGAACTCAAACATGCATTTTACATTTAAAATCAGCATTCCAAATTTCATTAGAAAAGCACAATTTCGGCTAATAAACCGTAAAATTAATGTTTCATATTTAAGTAAACCCCGTTCAATTTAGGTATAATCGATCAATCTAACTGTGTAACCCTTAATAATAATAATAATATAGTAATAATAATTTAATATACAATTTTTTTAGTAACTCCTAATATTTCTTTTATTTATTACTAAACCTGTTTATTGATTTATCTTAATAACCTTACTTTCACAACACCTTCCGAATTGGCACTATCACTACTGCTAAATGNGTAGGCCTTCAATAAAGTATTTATCCAATGGCGAGTGCTGTTTTCATACCGCATGTACAGATAAAATATTTTTCAGTTGGAAACCAATGTAACTTTATATGTCAATATCCAAAGTTATATACTGACTAATTGGATACATGTTTAGCAAAAACCAATAGAGATATGCTTTTGGGTTACTTTTAATTTATTTACGACGTGAAAAATGAAAGTAAATAGTAATAAAATCAAATAAAATCACTCGAGTTCTTTAAATCGTAAACTTCCTGATTCTCTGAGGCACTAGCCATTCTGGAGATGAAACTATAAAAAACTATTGCGAAATAGAAAATATGCTGGAGCAGAAATAGCTGGAGGTTCGTTGGCTGTCGAGTATTAGGCAGGAAAAATTTGTCAGCATCCTGGCCGAAATCCTGACTAATTTCTCCAGCTAAAGCATAAACATAGCATATAAATTATTAGATGATTTTAGTTGGGGTTCGGTCAAGGTAGATCCAAAAAAAAAAAAAAATACAAATTAAAAAAAATGTATTTTTTGAAAAGATTATCTGCCAACGTTTCGGCTTACATTGTATCTTCAGGGCTATCATGAAGACTAGGCAGATAATCCTTTATTNATAATCTGATAGCATATAAAGTAAGATGAATACAGCATACAAAAGAAAAATGACTTTTTCGCATATTATATTCTACCAAGGAGATAATTTAATAATATACAGTGAGAATAACATTTATTTAATATGATTTGTGATGTGGATAACAATAAAAACTGATAATTTACACTTACTCTTTCCTTACTGACATTTAAATTCACCCGATCACATTTACTCCTTCATTAATCAAAAGGAGTTTCAATGGGAAATCCAATAAAAATATTTTTAACTGGGAATAGCCAATTATTTTCGACCATTTCCTCAGAAAATAATTAGTGGGAGTAATGAGTTGCTTTGAACACGACCCATATGAAAATCAGAGGTCACACTCAAAGTGCTAACAAGAAGGGTTTCTTTTCATCCAGGAAAAAGAAATGTATTCGAGGCAATACATTCTTTTGTCCAAGGCACCAGAAAATCATAAAACATAGATAACCATAGGATATTTCTTTTTCGAACAAATACCAACAATTTAAAAAAAGTATGCAAATTTAAATGAGAATATAATATATTCGAGTAATTACAACAAAGCTATTGATCTATAAGATATGAGTAACGGCGCTTTATTATAAAATTTGTAGGTGAGCGTAAGGAATAGAATAGGAGATGCTAGACACTACACCAGTAATCAATTACACCTCGCTTGGCAAAAGAAAGTAATTAAAGATAGCAGTTATATAAAAACATAAATTATAAAAGGATTCTCCAATTTATAAAAGCTCGTTCTACAGCAAACTCAGCAAGTTTTGAAATAAGTTTGTTTACTCTTGCGTATGTTAAAACCCTAAGCGTGATACAAAATTGTAAGTGAATTAAATATAAACTAAGAAAAGTATATACAATATATTATAATGTATGATTCTTCCATTGATAGTGTCTCATTTCAGAATACATTAACGAGAAAAAAAAAGTGTATGAAATGTGAAATATAGTTCTTTGAAATTTCCTCTTATTATTTATATGAAATTTTAAACAATTAACTAATTCCACCACACATAACTAATTCTACAATTTAATTTGAAAAAGATCCTTAAATTGCATACACAAATAGTATTGTGAATCATGGAAAGAGAGATAAAAGATCAAAAAATAAATAAATAAATAAATAAATAGAAATCAAGAGAAGATCAAATTATTTAGAAGCAGAAAAAGAGCAACAATATCGCATCTGAGAAAATAAGAAAATACTCGTCAAGAATAGTGAAAGCTAAGTCAGAAAAAAAAAAATTAAGAGAAGTGAAAGAAATTTAAAAAAAAGAAAAAGCTTTTCAATTCTCTCTAAAAGTAAGATATTCATAAGAAAATGGAAAGAAAAATATCCTTTGTAAGGAATTGTAGGGGCTGGAGGAAGAACATCACCATCAACTGTGTATCTTAGGGCTCATAGCCGTCCATTTGTATTAGATCAAATATTCCCATGTGGCTCTGTTTTTAGTTCATTTGGGACGATAACAAAACAAATAATTTAGCCATTCGATGAGCCGTTCCACCCCCAGCGAACAATAATATCCCCAGCGGGAGGGAATGTTTTCCATTATCGGTGGTCCTCTAGCATGCACCAAGTTTCCAGCGATAAACATAAATCCGGCGTTTTTACGCCGCCGACAACAGGGAGGAGCTGCGCCCCTGGGACTCTTATGTTTCCCCAATATGATCCCTTGTCGTATAAAGTCGTCAACGCGCTCTGCTTCGGATCCGCTCACGACAAAACAACTCCAGATAGCCGAAATATAGAGAGCTCTTTGCCGGGCTCATTCCCCTACGGCTTTATAATATTTTATTTATAGTGGAGTTATCTCGGACCCGCCTCTAGCTAAACAACAACACTGCCAGATCCACTCGCAAGATCCAAACTTGAGGGGTGCAAAACCCGAACTGGAAATAAAAAAGGAAAAAGAGCACTTGTAGGCCTTCAATAAAGTATTTATCCAATGGCGAGTGCTGTTTTCATACCGCATGTACAGATAAAATATTTTTCAGTTGGAAACCAATGTAACTTTATATGTCAATATCCAAAGTTATATACTGACTAATTGGATACATGTTTAGCAAAAACCAATAGAGATATGCTTTTGGGTTACTTTTAATTTATTTACGACGCATATGGGGGAGGGAATAATTGACTTTCTTGACGTTATTTTAATTAATGTTCTGCCAAATACAAATATCGGAGAGCTAGGGTTGATCAAGGGATCCGTTTGGGTCCCGCAATCCTGGCGCTGCGGGTTCAAATCCCACTGTGGGTAAGTTGTTGTCGATAAATAAAAGCTTGTCCTGAGTCATGGGTGTTCAGAATAGGATAGCAACTTGTAGATAGCACCTTCCTCCATGACTCTAAGTGGTTAAAAGAGAGTTAAAATTAAAAAACAACAACAAAGAACACAAATTTTATATCGAATTGGTGAGTCTATTGAGATTAAGCTTTTCCTACGAATTTTTGTGGGTTTTTTTTTTTTTTTAAATTTGCTAATATATGATAAATCTCACCTTTCAGTACACTCCTCTTTATCTGAACGAATACACAATTGCTAAGTTCAATTGTATGTATGTAAGTAGCTTATTTTATTTATCCCAAATACTTGAAGCAAGTTCAACACAACTGTATGACAATTCATTAGTAGAAAGATAACAATGACTTATAAATAAAATAAAATACATAAGTACGTATTAAGGTAATTAAATTTTTTTATTCTGATCCAAAAATGGGCATGAATTACACACACAAAAAAGAGAGAAAAACTAGAAGAAGTAGCTATACAATTCTCCGTTTGTGTGTTATGCATTTATTGATAAATGCTAAATTTCACCCTTTTAAAAATACATTATATAAGAAAGATATGGAGGAAAACTGGTACGTTCAGTTAGGAGTTTCAGAAATGGAATTTGGAATTTAATGCATAATAAAATGTGATTCATTTAGAGATATTTCGGCATCTCATACCTAAGGGAAACAGGGAATATGATGTTAAATGGAACATATTGGTGGAATCCGTTCCATTATCGCTGGGTAACGAGCATGCGGACGTTAAACGAGAGGAAATCCCAACGAGGAGGGAATGTGAAAGCACTCGTCGATCGTAAACACACACAAGGGGACACTTCACCAGGGCCGCCAATTAGGTTTTAGTGTGGCTCGGACAACCATAAATATCTGTGCCTCGCCTGATAGCTCACCCAAATAGCTCTCCCTTCATAATACGGTTTAGGGCAACATTTTTAGCAACATGCTGTCCATCGACTGATCCGAATGGGAACGATACACATTGCGTCTGCAGTAGATACCAGTGGGGTACATTCGCCATTAGAGCAAGTTCATCCACCATAGACAGCTATAGACTGACTCTCCATAATACAAGCTGATAGATAAAGAGAGCGATTGCCTGAAGGACGTAGTCAGGCTTAAATTAAATTAGTACCAAGAGCTTGAGAGGGTGAGACAAAAGACACTCTCATACTCTTGAAGTGCAAGACACACTGAAGAAAGTCATAAGATGTTATCCAGTTTATATAAAAGTTACTCATGCACGTAATTTACAAAAATAGTGAAATATAATGTCATTATATGACAATATTTCACTATTAATTTCGATATTATTCCTAATGTTTCCCTCTCTTTCCAACCCTAACTTTCTTAAAGCGTCGCCAAATACCTTCAGAGAAGAATGAAAAAAAGCCCCATATAAACCCTCAGGAGATGATTCTTCTTGCGCCAAGTGAAGGGGCAAAGTAAGGAGATATATGTGAATACAGAAAGAATG
>KZ811884.1:0-14937 GCA_000696205.2 Oncopeltus fasciatus | reverse complement strand
TAAAAAAATGTATTTTTTTAATAAAGGATTATCTGCCAACGTTTCGGCTTACATTGTAAGCCATCTTCAGGGCTATCATGAAGATGAGAGAGGACGTCCTGTCCCTAAGTTCACATTTCCATGACTGTCCCCAGTGTGGACTGTGACCAGTCATGGAAATGTGAACTTAGGGACAGGATGTCCTCTCTCATCTTCATGATAGCCCTGAAGATTGCTTACAATGTAAGCCGAAACGTTGGCAGATAATCCTTTATTAATAAATACATTTTTTAAATTTGTTTTTTTTTAGCTTAATAACTATTGACTGGCTTACCTGAGAAAGATTTTCTTTTTAAATTTCTACACTAAAGAATTTAAAACAAGTTTAATAAAGCAGAATCCTAGAAACCTGTCTTCAACGAGACAGTTTTAGTTTGTCATAAATAAAATAGATTAATCATGAAATAATTCGAATTTCCATCGGCTCAAATCTTGATTCACTTTTGTTGTCTAGCGATCAATGTATGGAGACTTAATGATTGGTTCGGCGAGGTGAATATACCATTAGTTTTATAAAAGCACCTCAGACGAACCGATTTAAAAGTATTTATGGTATTAAAAATATAAGCAAGTCTTAGTAAAATTAAGATCAGCACAGTTTTGTGTCAAATCGGCAATAGGGAGGGCAGTTCAGAGGAAACATAGATTTTCTCCATAACTATTTATAAATCGATACATAATTTGAAATAGTGTTCGCGAGTTAAAATAGAAGAACTAAAGCAGGAAGAGAATTAAATTTAAAAAAACTATATCTATTGAAAAAAAAATGAAACTAAAATGTAGATTTTGAACAAAGAATATAAAGATTTTCTGATTAAATCTGAAGAAATATTGGCCAGTTAAACTGATCGGCTGGTGGTGATACTGATGATGAGGACGAAAATGTATAATAAATCACATATAAACAATACACCAATTTAATTATAATGTTAATCAGACTATAAATGTCTACGTTGCTCTATTGAACAATGAGCCAATTAATGTAAAAGAATGGTTTACATTACACTGGTTGACAATGACAAACACGAATAAATCATACTCATATCTAACATATTTTCCTTGAAAATCAAACTTTTCCACATCCCACTTTCACAATTATACTTTAAGGCAGCTCTATGATCTGACAAAGATGAAAGCAGTGTCCCAACCATGTTAGTGTATTGCAGGGCCTTCGATGGGTGCGCATTGGTCTTTGGGTGCAGAATGATGTTTGCCTGTACCGTGTGAGAATGGTCGGGGTTTCGGCCAGGAAGAAAAAAATATACACCAAAATTTGGAGTAATATTTTTATTTATGCCTGTACGCGCCCATATCCCTGGGGCTGCATGTCTGAGGGGAGTGCATCTTGTGCACTTTTGGTGGACTTAACTCTTCCTGAATATATACTCGTATAGTGAGTTATGTGCAGTATGAAGTGTGGGGTGTCTGTTTTGCTCTTTGGAAAAACATAGATCTGCCGGCGGAATTATGGTGCAAGTGAGGTGATGTAAAAATGTTATATTTCAAAGTTATTGGAATGATTCATTGGTATTTCTTATCACCAATGTTATGCACTATGTGGTATGAACTTGTTATCCAATAGATGATACATTTCAGGATAAGGATTCATTTGTAGATATTTATAAAATAAAAAATAATCAAATTAAATGGACATATTATTAATATGCAATTAATTATCGCTTTATTGAAATATTATTTTGGAGAGATTTATTATTAGACATTGTAATGCATCTTTAGAAACATGCCAAATGGAGCGAAACACGTTAAAATGGAGTCATAAATATATAACTGTTGAGACTAATTGGTTCCTATCTGTTTAATCTATTGTTAAAAAATATAAATTCATCTCTCTTAACTATTGATCATTCGGACTCTGTATTCCATAGCACAGATTTTCTCAATAATAGTAAGTAACATAGAAAGGAGTGTTTAATGGAAAAGCCATTTTTTTTTATTAAAAAAAAAAGCTATTCTCCCGAAGCAAATTTAAAATACCTANAAAGTAGCCAGGAGCCTAACAATTCGGCCCCATTAATAGATCCATTATCTTATATGGAAATGTGAGGGACCTCTAACCCCTAGCGAGCACATTGGAGCGATGTTATTCCGGCCCGGCTACGAAGGCAAACTGTTAATTTGTATGAAAATTGCCAGCTACCCCCGTCCCCCCCGTCACCCTCTTAGCCTATTACAGGACGCTAAACGGCCGAAAGGTGGGGGAGGAATGGCGAGCCGAGTGGCTTTAATTTTGCACACAATAAAGACGGGGTTCTGCTCTCAGCTGACTTAACAAGAAAATCCAAACGGGTTCTGTGCGAGGGGGGGGCGATAAGATCTGCGGGCCAGGCAACCCTTTCAGACCCCTCTTAGGCTAATTCAAACAATAAAACTTTCCAGTTCTCTCAACATTTACCCCTAATAATAATAAAAAACAATTTTATCTAGTACTTGGACTATAATAAGTGAGTATATTTCATTTTGTTAATTAATTTCCCTTAACCTCCTAGTTAATTCCCAAATTCTAAAAGAAATCAACGCTTTCATACTCATTCAGAACTTGGCTTTGATTTATTCTTCAACACTGATAAAAAAATGAAGGAAAATAAAAGGCCAAAGATGGGTGAAATAATTGAGAAGTTGGTCATAAACCTCCACAGTTCATACATATATTTTTTCCCAAATCAGAGCGCTTTCGAGGCTAATGCCTCATCTTCAGTACTCTAAGTTGGTCGAAATGAACTGACATGTCAGAAAGAGATCACCTCGACCAACTTAGAGCACTGAAGATAAGGAATATGCCTTAAAAGCGCTCTGTATTTTAAATAAATGTGTGAACTGTGGAGGTTTGTGACCTTTTCTCATTTATTTCATCCATCTTCCTTTGAGAACGTCCACCTGTCAGTAAATAAGAGTATGTAGTTATACTTATATAATTACTTTATACTTTATTTTATCAGTCACCAAGTCACCAAGGTTTAACTGTCTTAAAACGTATTTGTGTATGAGGGTCTTCTTTGGATTATGAGGGGTTTGTATTTCTGGATTATTATGAGAGTCAATTCTCTTATTGTTACTACTTGCATAGTTTGAAATAATTTCGCAACTTTCAGATCTCTGTGTATAGTGTCATTTCTAACGTACTAGGTGGCATCCACTATGTTACTGAGTATCTTATTACGACTTTTTTGTACAGCCCCAATTTTTTTATTTTTTTTTGCATACGTTTGGCATAAGAAGGTATGACTTGACACTACAGGTTCACAGGTCCTAACACTTGCTTATATGATAAAAGTTTATTTTCAACTGGGAGTTTCTATCCAGTAGCCAGTAAATTTTTCTGAACTTAAAGTTGAATTCCTCTTTCTTTTACCTAATATGTTCTATCCATTTCAGTTTGTTATCTAGAGTCATGTCTAGATACTTTGCTGAGTTTGAGTATATTATCTTGTCCATTTATGCATATGCGATTATTTTCTATGATTCTGTTTGTGAAATTTGCATGAACTGATTTTTACTCATTTATCTTGGCTTTCCACCGTTTAGCCCAGTCATCAGTATTGTTGATTGATCTCTGGAGTTTCGAGATTGCTTCTTTGGCATCAGCGTCAACTACTATTATTCATTAGGCAAATCTCACGTAAATAGCAGGTATATAATTGAACCCAGTACGCTTCCTTGAGGTACACCTACTTTGATTTCCTTGAGTCTCAGTACTCATTTTCATGTCTTACTCTGAAGTGTCTGTCACCGGGGAAGTGTGTGTTATGTGATGGCATAACTGAACTTGGATCGTACACACTNGGCTCTCAAAAATTTTTGAATGGAGTTACTTCATTCGGAATTTCAAAATGTTATTGGCTGAAATGAGACTACTGAGTGAAGGAAGTGGTCGGTTAAATAAAACCAGATCAATATGTTGTTAATAATTTAATTATTACTAGTTTAATGAAGAAAACAATTGGACCCAGTTTAATATAAGTAGTCGTATAAACTGCTACTGTGACTTCAGATCACGTAAGTTACAACTCAACAATTCAAGATGGCTGTCGTTAAGCTACCTGATTTACTTATCCCCTGTGATCTGCGTTCCGGCTCACAAATACTTTTGATGAGGAGATCCGTGTGGTGTCTCACCTCGAATTTTGTGAAGCCTAAAATCCGTGTACTGTGGATGTATGTAGTATTACATGTACTATGTAATATTTAATGAGTGTGGAACAGCAAAGTATCTATTACATGTTATTATCCTATCACTTCTGTGATTTGTTTAGCTACTTACAAAATACAAAACCCCCTCCCCCCCCCCCCCCCNTTAATAAAGGATTATCTGCCAACGTTTCGGCTTACATTGTAAGCCATCTTCAGGGCTATCATGAAGATGAGAGAGGACGTCCTGTCCCTAAGTTCACATTTCCATGACTGTCCCCAGTGTGGACTGTGACCAGTCATGGAAATGTGAACTTAGGGACAGGATGTCCTCTCTCATCTTCATGATAGCCCTGAAGATTGCTTACAATGTAAGCCGAAACGTTGGCAGATAATCCTTTATTAATAAATACATTTTTTAAATTTGTTTTTTTTTAGCTTAATAACTATTGACTGGCTTACCTGAGAAAGATTTTCTTTTTAAATTTCTACACTAAAGAATTTAAAACAAGTTTAATAAAGCAGAATCCTAGAAACCTGTCTTCAACGAGACAGTTTTAGTTTGTCATAAATAAAATAGATTAATCATGAAATAATTCGAATTTCCATCGGCTCAAATCTTGATTCACTTTTGTTGTCTAGCGATCAATGTATGGAGACTTAATGATTGGTTCGGCGAGGTGAATATACCATTAGTTTTATAAAAGCACCTCAGACGAACCGATTTAAAAGTATTTATGGTATTAAAAATATAAGCAAGTCTTAGTAAAATTAAGATCAGCACAGTTTTGTGTCAAATCGGCAATAGGGAGGGCAGTTCAGAGGAAACATAGATTTTCTCCATAACTATTTATAAATCGATACATAATTTGAAATAGTGTTCGCGAGTTAAAATAGAAGAACTAAAGCAGGAAGAGAATTAAATTTAAAAAAACTATATCTATTGAAAAAAAAATGAAACTAAAATGTAGATTTTGAACAAAGAATATAAAGATTTTCTGATTAAATCTGAAGAAATATTGGCCAGTTAAACTGATCGGCTGGTGGTGATACTGATGATGAGGACGAAAATGTATAATAAATCACATATAAACAATACACCAATTTAATTATAATGTTAATCAGACTATAAATGTCTACGTTGCTCTATTGAACAATGAGCCAATTAATGTAAAAGAATGGTTTACATTACACTGGTTGACAATGACAAACACGAATAAATCATACTCATATCTAACATATTTTCCTTGAAAATCAAACTTTTCCACATCCCACTTTCACAATTATACTTTAAGGCAGCTCTATGATCTGACAAAGATGAAAGCAGTGTCCCAACCATGTTAGTGTATTGCAGGGCCTTCGATGGGTGCGCATTGGTCTTTGGGTGCAGAATGATGTTTGCCTGTACCGTGTGAGAATGGTCGGGGTTTCGGCCAGGAAGAAAAAAATATACACCAAAATTTGGAGTAATATTTTTATTTATGCCTGTACGCGCCCATATCCCTGGGGCTGCATGTCTGAGGGGAGTGCATCTTGTGCACTTTTGGTGGACTTAACTCTTCCTGAATATATACTCGTATAGTGAGTTATGTGCAGTATGAAGTGTGGGGTGTCTGTTTTGCTCTTTGGAAAAACATAGATCTGCCGGCGGAATTATGGTGCAAGTGAGGTGATGTAAAAATGTTATATTTCAAAGTTATTGGAATGATTCATTGGTATTTCTTATCACCAATGTTATGCACTATGTGGTATGAACTTGTTATCCAATAGATGATACATTTCAGGATAAGGATTCATTTGTAGATATTTATAAAATAAAAAATAATCAAATTAAATGGACATATTATTAATATGCAATTAATTATCGCTTTATTGAAATATTATTTTGGAGAGATTTATTATTAGACATTGTAATGCATCTTTAGAAACATGCCAAATGGAGCGAAACGCGTTAAAATGGAGTCATAAATATATAACTGTTGAGACTAATTGGTTCCTATCTGTTTAATCTATTGTTAAAAAATATAAATTCATCTCTCTTAACTATTGATTATTCGGACTCAGTATTCCATAGCACAGATTTTCTCAATAATAGTAAGTAACATAGAAAGGAGTGTTTGATGGAGAAGCCATTTTTTTTTATTAAAAAAAAAGCTATTCTCCCGAAGCAAATTTAAAATACCTACAGAATTTTTTTAATATATTATTTGAAATGAATTTGTTTGTCCAGGGTTAACGGAAATCTAAGTGTAAGAAAACTTTGTATATATTTCTAAATGATCTTCACTAATTTTCTTATATACACAATTTCCTTGGTATGCCTCACTTGAATTCTATTTAATAGAAGCATGAAGGTAAAAAATTTCTATATAATTGGGATATAACCTCTCTGCTGACCATGGCCGGATGGGTACTCAGCCCCAATGTAGGGAGGAGCAGATGTATGCCCAACTAACCTTGCCAGGGCGAACCATTAAAATCGCTCGTAATTTTTTCTACCCCCTGCCAAACGACCAATCTATTAACTCCGGTAATTAATTTACCCCATTGTGTAACCTACTGGCCGGTCTGCAACATCTGTCGCCCAGAGCCGGTTGGAGTGGAAAGGGCGCCTCTTCGGACCTACTCCTCGCTTGCAAACCATAATTAGTCTAGTGCTCTGATTGGCTAAGGACCATATTCTGTAATGTAAAAATATATTGTTTGAAAATTAATGTAACAGCACCCCTCTCAGAACCCCTCCATAATGTTTTATATAGGAATATTTATTTATTTTCCTATTTATATCCGACTCAATCATATTCACCGATCCAGCATTAGAATAACTAAAATATTTTTTTAGCGTCTGCAATTTTAAAAATAGAGATACTAAATTCGATAAAAAGCTTATTTTTGCAAACCAAAAGTTTGAAATCTGGAGAGGCAGAGGAAGGGTTGGAATTGATTAATGTTATTCACATTCTAATTAAGCTTCGTATAATTTAAATGGATATAATAATATTTTTACGGACATAAATCTTGTTAGGCGTCACCCACTCTTTCTGTTCGGACTGCTAAAAAGTCATGTTTACATCTCATGTTTGTAAGAAGGCAATAAATAGTGTTCTGCTTTAAGCTGTCGAGGGGGAAAATCTCCTCATATATAGGCCGTTTTGCACATCATAACACAACCTTAGAAAGTCATTGCAATACCCACTTAGCGGTTCGCCCTACGATCAAATTGAATACAATCACTGTTGTTTGTCACCCCCTGCTGAAGAAAAAGTGAATGGTGTCACGAGTTGGGGCTGTTGTAATAAGGCCCTGTAAGACATTGTGCAAAACTGTTTCTCAACTATATCTGACACTAGAAAAGTTTAGGAGCGCATAACTCAATGATATCAGTTTCCCCGCAAAAAAAAGAATATGAAGAAATTAATAAGTTAATAAAAAAGTAAATAAATTTATGAAATAATTAAAACTAAGCTCCAAAATACTTTCACTATTTGAAGCCAGTTATTAATGCAAATAGGTTTTGTACAGGGAAATGATTATTTATGTGATNAAAGGTGCCCCCCCCCCCTCTCGCATAAGTATACTGCTCCGCGAAGCACAGCTTTACTAGTCCTGCTTGCTAAACATTAACCTCCCTGATTAAGGGAACGCTACCTTGTCTCTAAGTGGGAGTTATTGGGCTCCTAATAGATAGCTTCCTTACGACGGATTTACATTAGGTGAACTTATAGACCAATCACATTATACAAAACTATTTGGCTAACATGTTGCTCGTAAATAAATGATTCTCAGTTTTATCTTTGTGATATACTAACCGAGCAGGAAGTTTACCCTAAGTGGGATCAAGCCATTCCCAAAGATTCAAAGCATGACTTTTTTTAAAAATAATTATTTTAATTTTCACTGATAAGAGGAGCCAAATTTTGATTCAGTTCAAAACTTTATTAATTAAATACATTAAACAAAATATAATTAAAATTGAATTATGCGTTTTACAATGTGAAAATTTAAATTTATACTGTGCATTCGGGGGATTCGTTCGGGTCTTACAATCCTGGCACTTTGGCTTCAAATCCTTCTCTGGGTAAGCTTTTATCAATTTAAATTTAAAAAAATAAAAATTAATACTGCCTTTTGGAGTAACAGAGTGGTTCCTAGTTCCTTTTTATATTACTAGTCTCACAGTACTCGAAAACTAACATTTTCTTAGTGTGGCACATTTGCTGGAAGATGTTTTCCTCAAAGCCTTGGCTAGTCAGACCGGAGTGGGTTCTCCACCGCCCCGAAGTACAAGGAAAGGGAGAAGGAAGACTCCCACAAAAACTCCGGGAATCCATGTATCAGGATCTGACCTCGCAGCAGATTTCTTCTAGAACAGCACATATCTGTGTTGAGAGCGCACATGCTGCATCGTTCCGTCAACTGGAGACTGGAAACCCCTAGCCGATTATATATGATAATATTTGTAGCATATCAATACCACGCTTTATAAACATCACATCTCTAATTTACCTAACACGCTTTACTGTCCGTATTTCTTTAAAGGAGAATTAGCAAAGGATATGAGCTGCTTTCAGAAAGCCAAGAGATAAGTTCTTAAATACCTGAAAAGTGGTAAAAATTAGATAGGGTTGTCTTCACTACTTTTAATATATAAAAAATGTGACACGATAAGAATAAAAAGTCGTTTTCTGACATTTTTATTGTTCAATAAAAAAACTTAATACCGAATTTGGATACAATATAATAAAAATAACCAATACTCGAAATGAAATTCTTAAATATCTTTTAAATAGCTTTATCCATGAATATTATAGGATAAAATTGTTTTAAAAGCACATTTTACACAATTTTTTTACATCTACATTTTTTTCGAACATTATTAAAACTATGATTAAACATTTTTGTTTCCCTCTTAACCCCCCTCCCTTTCCTTATTTCAGCCTTAATAAACTCGTCCTACGTAAAACCTACGTACGCCAAGTACCTAAAGGTCTAGGGCCTTGCAAAAAGAAGCCCTGAATTTTGTTTCATTATTTAAAAATTGCGGACAGAAGAGAGTGTGGAGATGGTTTAAATCCTAATCGTCATATTTCTGATAATATGTATGTTTATAAAAATGCTTTACGCAAGAAACAAATAATGTAACCACTTCCATCTGAGATAGCTTGCATGAACTATGAGTGGACGCTGCAAGAACTCATTTCTTGTGAACCTTCTTCATTCCTCAACCCTTCTCATAGTAAGCTCGGATGGAAACTGGCTATCACCCGTCGGTTATGTTTTACTTTCCCAAGCTTTAGTATGTAAAATAGTATAATGAACTTGTCCCCGTAAAATTCCAATCAATTTACTTGGTGCTTTTCCATCGTTTACCCGTCCTTCTATAAAGAATGTTTGACACTCATCGGCTTAAATAGTAGATATATTGATCAGCTACTTTGTGACCAATATTGACTATACTTGGGCCATTGTATGTTTACTAGACAATTGTGTTTTTATTAGGAATAGGTATATAATATATATTATATACCTATTCCTAATAAAAACACAATTGTCTAGTAAACATACAATGGCCCAAGTATAGTCAATATTGGTCACAAAGTAGCTGATCAATATATCTACTATTTAAGCCGATGAGTGTCAAACATTCTTTATAGAAGGACGGGTAAACGATGGAAAAGCACCAAGTAAATTGATTGGAATTTTACGGGGACAAGTTCATTATACTATTTTACATACTAAAGCTTGGGAAAGTAAAACATAACCGACGGGTGATAGCCAGTTTCCATCCGAGCTTACTATGAGAAGGGTTGAGGAATGAAGAAGGTTCACAAGAAATGAGTTCTTGCAGCGTCCACTCATAGTTCATGCAAGCTATCTCAGATGGAAGTGGTTACATTATTTGTTTCTTGCGTAAAGCATTTTTATAAACATACATATTATCAGAAATATGACGATTAGGATTTAAACCATCTCCACACTCTCTTCTGTCCGCAATTTTTAAATAATGAAACAAAATTCAGGGCTTCTTTTTGCAAGGCCCTAGACCTTTAGGTACTTGGCGTACGTAGGTTTTACGTAGGACGAGTTTATTAAGGCTGAAATAAGGAAAGGGAGGGGGGTTAAGAGGGAAACAAAAATGTTTAATCATAGTTTTAATAATGTTCGAAAAAAATGTAGATGTAAAAAAATTGTGTAAAATGTGCTTTTAAAACAATTTTATCCTATAATATTCACGGAAAAAGCTATTTAAAAGATATTTAAGAATTTCATTTCGAGTATTGGTTATTTTTATTATATTGTATCCAAATTCGGTATTAAGTTTTTTTATTGAACAATATAAATGTCAGAAAACGACTTTTTATTCTTATCGTGTCACATTTTTTATATATTAAAAGTAGTGAAGACAACCCTATCTAATTTTTACCACTTTTCAGGTATTTAAGAACTTATCTCTTGGCTTTCTGAAAGCAGCTCATATCCTTTGCTAATTCTCCTTTAAAGAAATACGGACAGTAAAGCGTGTTAGGTAAATTAAAGATGTGATGTTTATAAAGCGTGGTATTGATATGCTACAAATATTATCATATATAATCGGCTAGGGGTTTCCATAATAATGCAGCATATGCGCTTTCGACACAGATATATGCTGTTCTAGAAGAAATCTGCTGTGAGGACAGATCCTGATACAGGGATTCCCGGAGTTTTTGTGGGAGTCTTCCTTCTCCCTTTCCTTGTACTTCGGGGCGGTGGAGAACCCACTCCGGTCTGACTCGCCAAGGCTTTGAGGAAAACATCTTCCAGCAAATGTGCCACACTAAGAAAATGTTAGTTTTCGAGTACTGTGAGACTAGTAATATAAACAGGAACTAGGAACCACCCTGTTCCTCCAAAAGGCAGTGTTTATTTTTATTTTTTAAATTTAAATTGATAAAAGCTTACCCAGAGAAGGATTTGAAGCCGAAGTGCCAGAGTTGTAAGACCCGAACGGATCCTCTGAGCTACCCTGGTGCACAGTATAAACTTAAATTTTCACATTGTAAAACGCATAATTCAATTTTAATTATATTTTGTTTAATGTATTTAATTAATAAAGTTTTGAACTGAATCAAAATTTGGCTCCTCTTATCAGTGAAAATTAAAATAATTATTTTTAAAAAAAGTCATGCTTTGAATCTTTGGGAATGGCTTGATCCCACTTAGGGTAAACTTCCTGCTCGGTTAGTATATCACAAAGATAAAACTGAGAATCATTTATTTACGAGCAACATGTTAGCCAAATAGTTTTGTATAATGTGATTGGTCTATAAGTTCACCTAATGTAAATCCGTCGTAAGGAAGCTATCTATTAGGAGCCCAATAACTCCCACTTAGAGACAAGGTAGCGTTCCCTTAATCAGGGAGGTTAATGTTTAGCAAGCAGGACTAGTAAAGCTGTGCTTCGCGGAGCAGTATACTTATGCGAGAGGGGGGGGGGGCTACTTTATAGCTGTTAGCTGCGCATGCGCATCCACGACCGTCCAGAGAGAGGCGCCTGCATAAAGAGAAGTCCGATGGGTAATTATTGACCTGCCTCTGGGGATAAATAAAAACTATTTATTGGAGTTTTCCAGCGAGGGGCCCGGAGGGAGGAGTTAAGGTCGTGGTTGAATACAATGTATAATGGAGACATTTGTTTGGTGAGAGGCAGGCGCGCGGCCGGGACTTGCTCGTTTTGCATACGGCGAGGAACCCCCTGCAAGCTCGCCTTGTCCCCCCGACACTCCTGCGCCTCCCCTCGCCTATCTCCCCCCAAGATAATTTCTAATGACTCACTTAGCGTGGGACTGCGTCCGAAGCCGTCATGACTGGACTTAGCCAATGCTACAGCTTCCAGACTCATTTGTACCGCAGGCAGAAAAACTAAATTATTTACATTATTACTAGCTAGGTTTTCAAAGAGTAAGTCAAAATCCGATCTAATTACGTTATCCGTGAAAACGCCGAGTTCAGAGTGATGGTAGATGCCATTCGACGCTACATTTGTCTTGTTTCGTCCGGAATTGAAAGTGCAGTATACCACCAACCGTTTCCTGCCAACCTGGGGTATAATTCATTTATCAAACATCAGAATGGAGCCCTTTCATTTATTTAAATAATTCTCACGATATGCCCCATACGCAGTAAAATCACGGGAAATAATAGAAGTTAACAAGTATTAACTCACGACATACTTTACAAAAAAATTGCAATAAATGTTTTGCACAACCTTCTGTGTAAGGTGGAACATATAATTAAACATTTCCTAATGAAGACAGTAGAAGAGGTAAATACTCATAGGAACTTTATTCGTATGGCATTAACTTCCTATGAGCAACCTTTAATTACAGTATTTCTCCGCTGATCGAAATTAACTGAATTTATGTGTTGATATATATATGTGTGTGTGTTTGTATATGTGTGTTTCAACATTCTACAGGCCTATATATCTTACATTTGGCCAATTGAAGGNGGTTTAAAATTTAAGTTCCCCTAATTTGCATTCAAATGCAACACTCAAAAGGTCATAACTCTAAAATGATTATTTAAATTTATATACAATTAACGATAATCAGGGTTATGGATTTCCAAAATTGTATTAGAAATATTTTTAGCTATGTAATTGATAAAAATCAATAAATTCCAATTCATGAAGTTATTAAAAAATTCTTCTAATTTTTATCCCATCCTCTTCAATTTTTCCGTGTTTTTAAAACTTCTGCAGGAAATATTCAATGTTTGAATATTGTGTTATAATTTTGTTAGAGAAAATTGAATAGGTGTATAAGTGGGGCTTGTATGACATAGAAAATAAAAATAAAAATTTGAATAAACAAATATTCAAAAACTATAATGCTGAGGAAGTTCCTACATGACGGACTTTTATTCTCTGTTGATTTTTTTAAATAGTTGAATTGGGGCGCAAATTCGTAGGAAATGTAATATATATTTTGCCAAGCAGTTTGGCGAGCTTAGTGGCTCTGGGAAAAGAACATCTCATCAAATTTTCAAGATTCAAGGAACCTATTATTAATTGGATAATAGTTGTTGTTTTTTTTTTCGCTTAAGAAAAGAAAAGTAACATAAAAATAGTAATCCTTCTAATTAGCAAAATATCATTTTATAGGAATTGTGGCTATAATGTGAAAAGAGTTATTAACTATTTTGTCACATAACTTCACATCAACTTTTAGTCATTACCTTATTTCATGATAAAACTCATATTTCGCAAAATCATTAAAGTCCACCAATAATTGCAACTTATCTCCTCTTAAGGAGAAATTAAGTTAATGAGGTTGTTTTGATGACGCGGGTTTAAAAACATTTCTCCATCGATCCTACCTTGAAGTGGAAATCATCAAATTCACACACAAACACACACACTCATCCATGTCAGTAGTGGTAGCTTGGAAAACTGAAAAAAAAGAAGAGTAAAAATCGATTGCTATCCCAAGAGTTTCTAGTTATTTCTTAATGCACTTCAACAATACGACCTTCTAATTCCTTCTCACTTATCCCTACAGATTTGATAACATACAATTTTGTATCTCGGGTTAGTTAAATTAGCAATTCATAGTAAAATATGTGACACGTCATATTTTTTAAAAATAAATATCGCATGTATGTAATTATTTATGTCTGTGGTCTACCGAGCTAAAGTCAGTTCCGACAAAATCTGAAAATTGTTTAAAATGTTCTGTAATCATGCCGAGGATGCCAGGATGTTACAAAGGCAAGAAGAATAACCTAGAGCGGTTTCTTGTGCCTTCAACGACATCATACAGGTGGCGGACGAAAGGCATCAGAAGACATGATGACAGATCTGCTACGGCTTAGCTTCACGAGACTGGTACCCAGTTTGCAGCGCGCTCGGGGAAGAACGGTTGAGGAGCCATGTGGCGGGAGTGAAGAGCATTGGTTGGAGCGGACACACCCTCCCCTCGTTGCATTAAATCAAGGGCCGGGTTATTTTTCCAGACGACCGCCGCCGTTCCCATAGTGCCGCGACCAGCTGGAGGCGCCATTGTGATGGGAGTTCCGGAACGACACCACGATTAGCGAGAGAACTCGACATCCATCGGAGTCAATTAGGGACGGCATCGCTGGATCGCTTTTATAGCGCGGAGCAAAATAGACAGACACATGGTTGCAGGGGATACAATCTGCTTAATACACTACTCTAACTATTCAAGGGTGCCGGACTGTCACACTTAGGTAAATAATTCTTTTATTACTCATATCGCTGCTTTTAAATTCTTTATTGTGAGTGATGCTAAGTGCTGAAAGTTCAGCGGAATATA
This sequence comes from Oncopeltus fasciatus, assembly GCA_000696205.2. Classification (NCBI taxonomy): domain Eukaryota; kingdom Metazoa; phylum Arthropoda; class Insecta; order Hemiptera; family Lygaeidae; genus Oncopeltus; species Oncopeltus fasciatus. Next base: position 436 of record KZ811884.1, on the reverse strand, counting down.
GACCTTTCCGCTGGTTTGTCTAATATACCGATGCCTGTTTCAGCAGAAACTTTAACCGTCTACTACGCTATGATATCTAACCTCTCATTTGAATAAATATTTGTATGATTACCCCTGCAAGCTCGCCTTGTCCCCCCGACACTCCTGCCCCTCCCCTCGCCTATCTCCCCCCAAGATAATTTCTAATGACTCACTTAGCGTGGGACTGCGTCCGAAGCCGTCATGGCACAACTTGGCCAATGCTACAGCTTCCAGACTCATTTGTACCTCAGGCAGAAAAACTAAACTATTTACATTATTACTAGCTAGGTTTTCAAAGAGTAAGTCAAAATCCGATCTGGTAATTACGTTATCCGTGAAAACGCCGAGTTCAGAGTGATGGTAGATGCCATTCGACGCTACATTTGTCTTGTTTCGTCCGGAATTGAAAGTGCAG
>KZ811876.1:7445-18458 GCA_000696205.2 Oncopeltus fasciatus | reverse complement strand
AATACATTTTTTAAAATTTTTTTTTTTTTGGATCTACCTTGACAGAACCCCAACTAAAATCATCTAAGAGTAAAATAAAAATGTTAGGGAATAATAAAAAAAAACTTACACTGTTTTTAGAACGCGTCTATGCGTAATTCAACAAGTATAGACTTAAACCATTGGCGTTTCTCTACAAGAAACCAAAAGAGAATCGCTCAGTTTTTAGAGGTACCAAAGTACACCAAGTCCATTCCAAAAATATTGCTTTGATAAGCCCGAATGATTGAACATTTGCAAAATACGGATCATTTTGATTTTATTCATAGAAATCATTAGGAGTCATATATTTTTCTGAATGAGTACTGTGTAACAGATACTTGACAACTGTTCAATTGAGATAGATTTGCAGCTGGGAGAATAATTCATTTTTTATGGGTATATTTAAATATAGTGTATTATTATTTTTATTATTTTATTTTACTTCAGCTTTAAATACTTCAGCATCATTTTCAGACATCTTAAAATGCAGAGGCACCTCTTCCTTCACCATAAACTGGACACTGTTTAGGTCCTGGCATAGTACCAATTTCAACATGTCTGAAAATGATGCTGATGTATTACAACCTGCAGCAAAATAAAATAATAAAAATAAAAAAGAAATATCTTTATCCGTATTTATAAAAAAAAAAAAACTCTCTCCTAGCTGCAATACTCAGAATACTGAAAAACAGCCTTTTATAAAACTTAATTAATTTATTTATTTTTAACAGAGAGAAGTCAAATACCAGTGGTAAAAACTAATAAATTTTAAATGAAAATAGTAATTATTTTGCAATTTGAAACAAGATAAAAAAAATTGAAAATAAATAATACTTTTGACGTAAGTATAATTAGACTTTATTATATTAATTATTAAGTTCGCAACAAACATATTGGTGACTGGTAAATAATCTAAAGGGTTATTATTATTTCTACCACCAATGAATATAGAACTCTCATAACTTATATTCTCCGTCTTCATTGGTTTCTGTACACCATCTCCCGTTGGCTGGAGATGGTGTACAGAAACCAATGAAGACGGAGAATATAAGATATGAGAGTTATATTGGTGACTTTTTACTTTTAAAAAATCAAAATAGGACAATGATCCTGGTTTATATCACGTATTATACAAACGAAGGAGCTTATTGTCAGAATGTATTGCTTGGATTTTGTGCTTTTCTGTATTGCAAGAGGACGAATAAAGGAAGGGACTTGAGGGGCTAATCAGTCAAGTACGGACTTAAGCCCTTCGCCCTCTATACTTCCGCAGTACGCTGTGGGGTCGGGGGGAGAGTGAGGAAGAGAGAGAGAGAGAGAGAGAGAGAGAGAGTAAGTGAGAAGTGTACGGTTTTTACACAGGGAACTTTCCTGGACTGACGGCTCTCTCTCTCTCTCGAGGGGTTGCTGGAAAAGTCCGAGCAGGGGCGGGCCGCTGGAAAAAGGTGACGTGGGAGGGGTGGACTCGGCGGAGTGATCTATCAAAATAATTCGGTGTGTCCGTCGGGGGAGGGGGAGAGATAAGGGGGCAGAGAGCGCTAATACCGCTTGATGGATCGACCACCTGGGCGTCCTTCAGGGGACACCCTGAGGGCCACTATTGTTTATACTTTATATCGGAAGCTGGGTCTCCATCTCACACACTTCTCAAACGCTAAGTCCCTTTTGAAAATTTTATTATTTATTTAAATTAATAACATTAAATTTTCAATCACAAAATGGAGATAATTCTAACTTTATNCACCCTGAGGGCCACTATTGTTTATACTTTATATCGGAAGCTGGGTCTCCATCTCACACACTTCTCAAACGCTAAGTCCCTTTTGAAAATTTTATTATTTATTTAAATTAATAACATTAAATTTTCAATCACAAAATGGAGATAATTCTAACTTTATCAAGTTAGAATTGGATAAATAATCTTTTTAATTTTAAAAGAAAAAAATATATATATGTCATATATTATAGGATATTATTAAAAGTTGGGCACTCTAGTCTATCATGTGTTATAGAATGTTATTAAATGTTATTAAAAAGTTAGGCACTCTAGTCTATCATGTGTTATAAAATCTAATTTGTTATTTCATATAGCTATATCTTATTTCATATTATTTCATATGTCTATATCTTATTATTATTATTTGGTTATACAATGTTATAGAATGTTTTATTTTATTTGGTTATAGAATATTTGGTTATAGAATGTTATTAAAAGTTGAGCACTCTAGTCTATTATGTGTTATTATTTCATATAGCTATATCGTATTATTATTTTTTTATACATATATGTATATATATATAAAGTTGAGTATTGTCAGTTCTCTAGCAATACTCTAGTTTATTAGTAAAATCTAATTTTAAATCAATAAAAAAAATGTATTAAAAAGAGTAATAATTTCAACTTCAGTACAAGTTTGCTCATTAATAAGCAGAGGTAGGGAAATCTCTGAAAATAAAAATTTGATTGTGGATTCTTGTTGTACTTATGAGCGACAATGTAGTAATGATCGTTGAATGGTGTCGTACCGCTGGGTTGTGCTAAAGAGGAATTGGCGGGATTTTTTCATGATAACGTTATTCGCAGGGATTTTTATTGGCTCATAAAAAACCGTGGTTTTATTCTGTGTGAAGAGGTCGCGTGCTGAGTGGAATCCCGTGTTCAGAGCGAGTGCAGCTTCGGCAGAGTGCAGCGGTCGGTGCAGTGACAGCTGCGACAGGCGAACGAATCGATCCGAACGACCGGTGTGTGTTGGTAGCAGAGGACCACAGAGGATCCGAATGTAGAGGCGACATCCTGGGGATCCGGTATGAAACAAGCTGCCGTTAATAAGTGACGCATTTATGGTGGAATATTTGTACAGGTGTGCTGAACATGGCGTGCATAAAAATTCCACACATCTCTTTGGCACCGGAAATGAAATAGAAATAAATGTCATACCTTTTATTATCCGTCTTCATTGGTTTCTGCAAACCATCTTCTGTTGACGAGCGCTTTCGGACATTGTCCATTCTCGTGGCCGAATACATGTGTTCACTGTCACTGTCTGTATTCAACTTCAATCACAGAGTTGAATACAGACAGTGACAGTGAACGCATGTATTCGGCCAGAAGATGGACAATGTCCGAAAGCGCTCGCCAATGGTATGCAGAAACCAATGAAGACGAATAATAGAAGGTATGATAGTTCTATATTCATTTGTAGTGAAAATAACCTTTTAAATTATTTACCAGAAATATATGTTGTTACAGAAAGAATACACATTTTAATTTAGTTAGAATATGTTCATTAGTTATAAAAAGATCCATTGTGGATCTTTGTGTCTTTACAGTTTGATTTTTTATTCTGTTCCCTTGCACTGAAATTGTTAAAATTTACGTGGGATTAAATACCACATGAAAAATAATATTTACAAATTCAATATTGTTCGATTATAAATCCAAATAAGTCATGATAGCTTTATATTGGCATATATTTTTTATATGTTTATTAAATTCACATGTACATTAAAAAATAACTGACTCAACCTCTTTAACAAAACAAAAAAATAAAAAAGTATGCGTAACTTATGCTCTTTGAAGCTAAATATTATTTTTCATTCACTTTTATTCGTTCCAGTGTTTCTCATCACTTTTTTTTTTTGGGCCATTCATAGATTTTATATACCTTAATTCATTTATTTTTAAGAGATTCACAATCAAAATTTGTAGCCATAAATCTTGACATAAAATATCAATATAAATTGAATCGATTTTAATCAGTTAGCNAAAGTAAATTTTAAAATTTAAAATTAAGTACATATATAATACATATGTTTAAGAACATATAATCGAAATAAAATCTTACTTAAAATTAGTAAAACAGAGGGAAAAAAGTGTATATGAAGATTTGATTCTTTATTTAAAATTAAGTACATATAAATATAAATACAAAGTAGTTTTGGTTAAACGTTTGAGCTGGGTTGTGGGTTTCCATATAAGGATGTAAATGTGGAAATAATGTATTTATTTTACAGAGATTAATGTTGTCCTAATATACATTTCTCGCAATATATAAATAATATTGCATGGCTGGAAGTTTGTAAACCCTCAATTTTCGGTAACAATGATTACAGCTTAATAACAGAATCGTTGGTTGAAGTGCAATCAAGCGTTCAGGGGCTGTTGCTACACAATCTCCCCACCGACAAAAACCCTTTGAGTGCACTCGGAAGCGATCAGTCTCCCCTGTCAGGGGCCGAAGGGTTGACGTACCCCCTGTTAATTACAGAAGACGGTTTGTTAACAGCTATAACCCCCTTCTGAACTTGCTTCTTCTAACAGGAAGATCTTGACGGGGAGTGGAGGGTTGTGTCTTAGCCAGGAGTTTCGCAGGGTAACCTCTGCTCAGTTTGAGTCCTGTCTTACTTTACTTAAGATGAGAAACTTGTTCCTGCTTGTAATTAAATTCAAACAGATAATGCTATTAGACCAGAATAATCATCCTTTATATAATTTCTGTTTTAAAAACCTAGTTAAAGTTTAGTATTATTTTTTATTGTGGTATATTATCCCAAGTAAATTTTGAACGATTAAATGCTAGGGAATAGAATAAAAATCCCGCCTGCCCGGATAGCAGGAGATCCAGGTTCGAGCCCTAGCTGGGGCAGTTAGATTTGTATTCAATTTTCTAGCATTCAATAGTTTAGTATTAAATTTTATATATAACAAGGTGATGAGAGATTAAAGAAGCTAACTGATTAAAATCGATTCAATTTATATTGATATTTTATGTCAAGATTTATGGCTACAAATTTTGATTGTGAATCTCTTAAAAATAAATGAATTAAGGTATATAAAATCTATGAATGGCCCAAAAAAAAAAAGTGATGAGAAACACTGGAACGAATAAAAGTGAATGAAAAATAATATTTAGCTTCAAAGAGCATAAGTTACGCATACTTTTTTATTTTTTTGTTTTGTTAAAGAGGTTGAGTCAGTTATTTTTTAATGTACATGTGAATTTAATAAACATATAAAAAATATATGCCAATATAAAGCTATCATGACTTATTTGGATTTATAATCGAACAATATTGAATTTGTAAATATTATTTTTCATGTGGTATTTAATCCCACGTAAATTTTAACAATTTCAGTGCAAGGGAACAGAATAAAAAATCAAACTGTAAAGACACAAAGATCCACAATGGATCTTTTTATAACTAATGAACATATTCTAACTAAATTAAAATGTGTATTCTTTCTGTAACAACATATATTTCTGGTAAATAATTTAAAAGGTTATTTTCACTACAAATGAATATAGAACTATCATACCTTCTATTATTCGTCTTCATTGGTTTCTGCATACCATTGGCGAGCGCTTTCGGACATTGTCCATCTTCTGGCCGAATACATGCGTTCACTGTCACTGTCTGTATTCAACTCTGTGATTGAAGTTGAATACAGACAGTGACAGTGAACACATGTATTCGGCCACGAGAATGGACAATGTCCGAAAGCGCTCGTCAACAGAAGATGGTTTGCAGAAACCTATGAAGACAGATAATAGAAGGTATGATCAGGGATGTAGTTTGGTTGAGCACGAGTTTCCATCTAGGAGTCTTGGGAGAGGTGAAAGAAATAGAGAAGAAAGAAAATGCCTTGAAGATTGAAATTCTTTCAATTCTCTCTTTCCGGAAAATATTTCTAAAAACATTTAGGAAAAAAAAAGTTTAAAATGCCATTTTTAGTATATTTGGTTCAAGTAAGTCTAATTTTTGTAAATAGTGTATCGAGACCCTGTCAGAGTCATGGGGGAACGTTATCGTAGATGTAGGTCTTTCTTAGCTCTTTAACTTCTTGTATAATTATTTTTAAGTAGAAACTTTAGAGATTTAAAAAAATATAAAAACTATAGTTTTCCATCTCATACTGNGGTAATTTTTCTGAATTTGGGAGCAAAATAACTATTAAGTAGGACTCGCCCCGCCCTTTCCAATTTTATGTATTTATAAGACCGTGTCTTCATAGACCTGTAAAATAGAATATAATGAAGAGTATTATTTTTCTTAAAAGCTTTTCTTATTATAAATAAATAAAATAAAGTTTAAAAGGAATTCATTAGCTAATAAAAATCTGTTTCATTTACCTATATGGAATAATTATGGGGTAACATCCACACCTTTACTTTTTTTATTATTATTTGAAATTAAATATTTTATTAAATAGTTTTTATCTAATAGCAATTTTATACGACTTTTCAGGAAACATATAAGGACTTGTTTGCAACATTGTAAGAGGTAGAAGTATGTTGATATAGCTGCAGACATTGTTCAATTAATATGGCGGGAGGATTTTAAAATTAATCTAAATAAAATATAATCGTTATCTGTCTTTTAATTCCTTAAACATAAATTATATAATTATCTTTATATAAGAGGTTTAAAGAGTCTTTAATTAATTTAATTGAAATTTGTTTAAGATAAGAAGCAAATAAAAAGAGTATAAAAAACGAGAAGTATCACATTGATGGGGGCATGGTTCGGGCGCCATAGGGACATCCCTGACTGATAAGAGGCCCCTTATCAGTGTTTACTTTGGCGGGAAATTAAATATGTCAACAGCACAGAGAGAGTGTGAGAGAGAGAGAGAGAGAGAGAGCGTGAGAGGGGGAGAGAGTGATAGGGTGAGGGCTGCACACCCCAATTGGTGGCTCCCAGCTACTCCCAACTCACAGACGCCATGACTCATGATTTTCCATCAATATACACAGAAGAATTACAATTACCATTGCGGAGTAACTAATAAAGCTTTATTCACACTGATTTTTCATATTTTCTCCGATCATACTCATTAGATTCCAAAAAAATTACGTCACTTAAGCAAATTTGCTTAATCGGAATCAATGTTTACCTTTTTATTTATATATTAGAATAACGTAAAAAAAAAAAAAAACATATTTCATTTTTCTTTCTTCTAATGGTTTGATTTTCATAATATTAATATTTCATAATAATACGATTTTTTAATTGAACTTGAGAAGACAGATAAACCTATTAAATGTTGCTTGTTGAATTAGGTATCATTGAAATATCAATAATGCATCGAGTGGATTTCAAGTAAACCCCTACTTGCTAGATCATGATTTCAATATGTTACAACTCAAATTTAAATTAACTACGTTAAATTTCATTTTGATTAGCTCAATATTTAAGTCAAATATTTTCTAAATTTGTTTTTATGAAATTATTATTAGTTAATATCTTAGTTATTATCAGTCTAATTGCAAAAATTTATTGAATGTAGTAATTTAAAATGTAATTTTCTTATATTTATGTTCTATACTACTTTTACAAAAAATGTTAGGAGTTAGGAAGATTTATAAGAATGTTTTTACGAGAATTAAATTATATATTTTTTTTTTTTTTTGAGTCAACGAAAATTGGAATTTGAGCATTGATCTATAAAATCTTGGACTAGTTCAAATTCGGTAAGGACTTATAGATTGACTAAATTGAAAAGTCATTATAAAATTGCAATTTATATAATTTTATGTTTTAAAAAATAGCTAACGTTTAAGTAAGATATCTGTAAAGTATCTATAAGGAAATATTGACTTCGATCCTCTAACCGTCTTGGTCATCATAGGAATCTGCACTGGAATATGGATATGCATATATTATTCCTGCATAAATAAATATTTATTTGTACTTGGATGAAAATCTATCCTGAAGTCTAGGAATTGTCCAGACAAGAGCCTGAAGATGGAATGTCTATAGAGTTCATTTCTGGACGGATACTTTTGCTCTTATGATGGGACTATTCATTTTTTTTTTGTATTAACTATCACAATACAAAATTATACTGAGAATACAATAATCAAAATGTAGCCGAATATACTTTTTGTTCGCCTAGCCGTCTATCAATAGTAGATACTGGAATATCTAACTACTTTTTCCATAACTTTTTTAAGAATATAGAATATTAATAAAAAAAATCTTTTTTAAAATAAACTAGGCAAAATATAAATATTAATTTAGTTGCGGTTTATTATACCACGTAAATTTTAAACAATTACTGAGAGGGAATAGAATAAAAAAAATCTATCTGTCCTGGCAGGACTCGAACCTAGATCTCCTGCTTGCCGGGCCGGAATGTTTCCATTACACCACCGGGACAGTCGTGTAATGGAAACATTCCGTCCCAGTGGTGTAATGGAAACATTCCGGCCCGGCAAGCAGGAGATCCAGGTTCGCTTCCTGGCGAGTACAGATAGATTTTTTTATTCTATTCCCTCTCATTAATTGTTTAAGTAAAATATATTCCACATTTTCACTTAGTTAATAACTTTAAATTACAATATATTTAATTACTTAATACAGAGAAGAACAAACAGTGAGTAATAACCTAGGAAGTTCATCGTCCGGAAAAAACCGCTAACCTAATCTTACTTTCGTATATCTATTAATACTTACAAAATAAAAATAAACATGGGGAAATATTTTTATTTAAAAAAAATCGGGTGTTTTTTAAACAAATTAAACATATCTAACAATANTCCTGGAATAGAATCTTAACAGAAGAGCAAACAGTTATCGATATATATATATATATATTTCCCATAACTATACGCTAATCATTTGAAACTTCAAGCTTTTATTCATTAGTTCATATGAGGATGGGACAAAAAATGTCGAATAAGCTCAGCTTTTTTAAAAAGAAAAAATCATAAATAAACAGAGGATAGTCTTCTATTTCTGCACTTGAATCACTATATTTCAGTACATTAAATGAAATAGAATGAATAAAATAAAAAAGTTTGTTAGCATATATAAGGATCTTTGATATCATAATGGGGAAGTTGGTCGGGATTAGGTCAATGACTCTTCAACCAAAGTTTGGCATGTATTTCAGACCATCTTCAGGGATAGGCAACAAAAAACAAAACAAAAATATAAATAAAGTGGTTAAAAAGATGACAAAATGACGGCCAAAATTAAAATAAAATAATTTGAGGACCCTTAAGGAGGTCCTTTTTTTTTTATCATAAAAAATCTTACTCCACTTGGTATCTTCTTCGCAAGGATTCAAAAGAGAGAATGTAGATGAAATGTAAGATGTAGCGAACGCTGAATTAACAAGTACCAAGGTGTTTCGAGTGGCCCTAAGGGCATTGGTTTTGCCATGTTGGAGTGGCAGAGGGCGCATTTAGGGGTGGAGGACAATGCAGCGAGGGGGAGCATTGTGCGACGCCATTGCACGAGCTGTCGCCATGGCTCCTGAAGAGGCGCTTTTCAATCCGCATCTGCCTCTCGCCCCACACAATCCAGCGGATAGGACCCACATCCCGCCAATACACGCCAAAGGTATGCCCTACTTGTTTGTACTTCTACGAGCCTCGAACCTAAGCCACAGACAGACCTACATTTGAATGTAAACATTAAATCTTAGAATTAGAACAACGGAGTCATGGAAATGTGAACTTAGGGACAGGACGTCCTCTCTCACCTTCATGATAGCCCTGAAGCTGGCTTACAATGTAAGCCGAAACGTTGGCAGATAATCCTTTATTTAAAAAATACATTTTTTTAATTTGTGTTTTTTGGATCTACCTCGACCGAACCCCCAACTAAAATCATCTTAGAGTAGCATTAAATCTTAGATTTCTAAGAGTAGTAAACTATGCCATTTTAAACTATTTTCATCGACTTTGAAGAGATTTCATAGAGTTTTCCTATAATAACTTTTTTTCTTTGGTTTCAAGGCCTACCCTGCAAAACCTCTGCAACTATTAACAAATTTTACTAAACTGCACAAAATAGGGCCTGTCAAAAAGTAAATAAATTTATTGTCTGTTCGCCTCTGTAATTTTAAACATAAGAAAACCTAATGGAGTATAAAGGTTAGTATATAAACTTCTTGCGGGCGACCAAAATTAGGTACATTCATTGATTGTTGTAATTGGAATTAATGGGGAGGAAAATAGAGAAAAAATTAATTGAATTAATTTCCTTATTTTTAGCGTAAGAAATCTACAGGTTGGATATTTGACTTTCTTATATATTTTAAATTTTTTTTACGAAAACAATATTCCAAAGCCAATTGCAAGAATTAATAAGAGCGTTGCATGGTCTATTTTTTTTTCTTTTTAATGTGTAGGTTTATTCGAGCTAAATATGTTAGAGCAACAAATTAAAATAATCCCGATGAAGAAGTCATTGCAAAAAACAAAATAAAAACAAAAAACAAAAACAGAATGACCAAATTCGCTGAAGAATTTAATATCATCTATAAAAAACTGAGTGCTTTATGAACTTATATATTTTTTTAAATGTAAGCAAATTATGTTTTACACATATTACACTCTATATTATTTTCGTATCTCTAACAGTAACGAAAATATTGAAGATTTTTTCAATTTGTACTACACTACCCCCCTTTTCATATTTAACCCATTAAAGAACTAATCAAATGTTTTCGAAAAAATAAAATAAAATAAAATAAAGGCGTAAAACTGAGTTTATTAAATTTTTTTTAACGTTAGCGTATATATATACACATATATCTCACACACACAACACACACACACACACACACACACACACGTATGAAAATTTTTTAGATTTTCCTGAATCATTCTACTAAATCAGTTATAGTTTTAAACCATTTCTGCTAGTTATAAGCATCTGTTGCCTTCACAGTGCAAACTGCAAGTCAAAATTATTTTGGCAATAAGGTTGTCCAACAACCAGATTATTATTTTTTAATCAAATATTTAATGCTGTACCCGTAAAATGTAATATATGTTTCATGAATTTAAAAAAAAATTTATTTTTATAAATTAATATAAGAATAATAGGGTTGATGAAAATAACTCATTGAGGGTCACAACAAACCTTATCACCGCCCCTTTGGACCAGGACTAGACTAATTTCCAACTCTTACCATTTCCATCTCTAGAACAAAGTATTACAACTAATGTAATGAGATATTATTTATTATTTTAGTTA
>KZ811875.1:1352-11817 GCA_000696205.2 Oncopeltus fasciatus | reverse complement strand
GTCAATAAAATATACTCGTTTCACATTACACAATATAAACATTAATTTCACATTACACAATTAAACATTTACAATAATTAATTAAAATATTTTCTCAAGAAGTAGAATATTACTGGAAATGTCAAATGCAAATAACACTGAAAATTTCACTGTAGTTTATTTTCTAACATACCTAAAAATGTATTTTAAAATTAAATTTTCTGGTAATATCATTCATAAGAAAAATAGCAGAAACTTAAGAGAAATCATTTAGACAATATAAATTTCTCTAAGATATACTTAATTCAATAACATTTTTGAATCTATGAGTATAAATTTACTGTAGTTTATTCAGCCGTATGCGATAGAAAGCCTAGATAGGTTTTTATATTTTAGTAATATTAAGGCCCTACCTCAAAGTTAAATACCTTAATATTTTATTGTTATTCCTAAATTCAAAAAACTATAAGGAATATTAATTGTAAAAAATGAATTTAAAGGTAAAGAGTTGACCGTCGAGCTTTATAATATGTATTTTTTAATTTCCCAACGTTTTGGACAAGTTTCGGACCTTCGTCAGGCAAATGGAATGTTATAGGAGGAGATAATCTCCTGGTGATCTCATTATGTTTATCAGTCATGATATAGTTGCCGCAGAGCAGGAGACTCTCTGTCCCCGTCACTCTATTTTTCATGATGAAGGCCTGAAATTCTGGCCGAAACGTTGGTTGTAAAAAATATTATTATTTCTATCACTCACCCACGCTTTTCTATATTGTCTAATATTTAAATTGAAAAAAATATTGGTAACATTTTTATTTATATTTCTATAAAGGAAACATTTTCATTATTATACTTCGAATAATTTTAGAATACCATACCAATATTTAAAAATCAAAATTATACTCTTCATTTATACAATGTTTTATGTTTTTTTTATTTTTTGTCTTTTTTTCAGGTGACTGGCACAGTTTTCACAAATGTCATATCGATGCACATATCTAAAAAAATAGGTTTTAAAGTTGTTTATTCCGAGGAATATACAAAATACACGTAAGTAACTTTCAGATTAATTTAAATTACAACAAAGAACTGCACACACGCACTAATACAAACGCGACTAAATAGCCAAATGCATAGTCTTAATACAATATTTTTCCTATTAATCCATCATTTTGAGTTATGAATATGCTTAAGAGTAATTTTCAAAAGAGATGAAAATAATAAATAAAATCGGGTGAAGTATCAATGAATCCAGCCTCACCTGTGTCACACCCACTTATCTTGTGAAGAATCTGTGTGTATAGTAGAGAGATTCACAAAAATAAGACAGAATGAGAAAAAGGTATGAGGTAGGAGGTGGATTTTATGTGCTTGAAAGAGAGGAAGCAAGGGGTTGTGATTCGTGAATGAGGGAATATGGACCAGACTCTGGGAGTCAAACTAAGCTACATCAGATGCATCTATTTTTCTGGAGTACAAATATGCAATAGAGAAAGGGAGAGCTTTTTAGTGACATAAAAGAAATAAGTAGCGAATTCGCAGGGAGGAAAATGCGGTTTTATGCTGCCTACCTTACCAGAATTACAAAATGGGAGGATCGCAGAAAGCAAGAAANTCTAAACATTTATTTAATAGGAAGGATAGGAAGATAATTATATTTAATAGGATTTTGCGATTCAAAAGGAATAGGAAGATAAGCTAAGAACTTTTTATCTAACGAGATATTTGGAGCATAGAAGCCACAAGACAATGAAGATATCCAGGTTCACTATGACAAAGGAATTCCTTTGAAGCAGATAAAAGATCAAACAAATGATTTAGGAAATACTAACTATTTTTTTTATTTCAAACAAACAAACCACTGTTACTGGCTAATTATTTTGATTAATTTCAATAATGGCAAAATAAAATACAAAACATCCATCCATGACTACTCACGTCCGTCACAAAGGAACTGGTGCAAAAATATAAGCTGATTTCATAGAGATAGAAATAAATTAGAGTTAATGACAAAACTTATCTTAGAGTGAGCGTAAAAGCCTAACTCCAATCCCTAAATATACTAGCTGACAGGGAAGATTTATTATCTCTATCAAAAACAAAGGAACAAATTTATTGGTAATTAGTCCTTCGGATATTTCTCAAAACCCCCGACCCGACTGTCAACTGATTTCAACCATTAACATTAATATTGAATAATAGTCTATTTATTTTAGAAATGTCTACGCCGGTCCCGTACAGACAAATAAGCATTTATATATATATATATAATGTTTTTTTAAGGCAGTTGGCCAGGCTATTAAAACGATACATTATTGATGTGTAGGATAATTTAAAGAAACAATAGTGTATGATGTCATTGATAACAGTACGAACACAATAACCACTTAAACTAAATAAGATAGTATTCCAAGGAATGTATTTGTTACACTGTCAAACTGATTTATTGGAGAAATACTTCATGTTAATGGTGTACTGTCGGAGTACAGCATTAGTTTCCATCTTCCTCTTGGTCTAGTCACTCCTCCTTCGTCATCCCCGTTTCTTCCCTGAGAAGAGAGATTTCCGACACGACTCAAACATTGAATTAGAGCCGGTGAGATACTCGTCTTGGGGACGTGAGTCACGTCATGGAGGAAGCAGGGGATGGGAGTCAGTGACCCCCGGTTCCGCAGGGTCCTGACCCCTGAGGGAACTCTCCCGTCCGATCTGCTGAACCTGGCAGCCTCGGGCTCGAAGCCGGGATGCGCCGCCCTCTTCACCATTCCTCAGCAGCTTCGGAAGGTATTCCAGAGAGAGAGGTGTGGGGTTGCATACTCTCGCTCGCTTGGCGATTTCTCAACTTCAAACTTCCTAAGCTTCAGGAGCTTGCATGCCCAATTAGACTTTTGGAAACGATAAAAAAAAAAAGTGGTTCTCTAAGTTTACAAATGAAAGATATCGACTGAGATCCCACATCGAAAATATAGAAATCCCAATACTTTAACAGATATCATTAGTCCAAATGCATCAGTTCAATGTTAGAAATTTTATCATTATACTCGTGATCAAACGTAAATAATTAAAAAAATTAAGTAAATATTTATGCCAGTTATTGTGTACCTGTATGCTTACTGTATTCATAATTTTTACTGTTAAAAAGCTACTAAACCCCAGTTAAAAATTTTAATTTGAAACGAAGGTCTAAAACATTCTACAGACCCTTCTGTTTGTTTCTAAAACTCAGTAGTTAACACAAATAATATTTATACAGTCATATAATATAAATATATTCTTCTAACATTAGTGTTGTTAACAAAAGAANTAAACAGTTCCTTCTTTCTTTCTCTTCCTGAAGTTCTTAATTCTTTATGACTCTTTGGCTCTCCAATCTTCAGTCCATATTCTTCAATTGGTACTCCTCTTTTATGCGCGGATGAGTCATCAAGGATCACGCAAATATCACTCTAAACAGTTCCTTCTTTCTTTCTCTTCCTGAAGTTCTTAATTCTTTATAACTCTTTGGCTCTCCAATCTTCAGTCCATATTCTTCAATTGGTACTCCTCTTTTATGCGCGGATGAGTCATCAAGGATCACGCAAATATCACTCTAAACAGTTCCTTCTTTCTTTCTCTTCCAGAAGATCTTAATTCTTTATGACTCTCGGTTCTCTTTTCTTCAGTCCATTTTCTTCTATTGGTAATCCTCTTATATGCGCCGATGAGTCATCAAGGACTACGCAAATATCGCTTTAAACAGTTCCTTCTTTCTTTCTCTTCCTGAAGTTCTTAATTCTTTATGACTCTCGGTTCTCTTTTTTTCAGTCCATTTTCTTCTATTGGTAATCCTTTTTTTTACCCGCAGAAACCTTTAATTCAAAATTTATACTTTTTTATCTTTTCGATTCTTCTTTTTCTTAAATTTGGATTTTTTAAGCTCTTCCTTCAACACAGTCACCTGAATCTTCATAATCCCAGAGTCTACCAAAAATCTGCTTGTTCAAGCCTAGACTGACTCAATGTGACCATATGTCATAGAATTATAATTGTATTTTCCTTATTGACACTTCTAGGACTTTTTTCTCGTTATTATTTTTTTTTCTCCAACCCTATTGACAAGTAAAATAGTATTAAGCCAACCCTTACTTTGAACAAAAGAACAATTCTTACAAATAAACAAAATTTTTGTGGGTGTCTACAGGCGACTTTTTTCAGTTATCCTTAATGAAATATGATATTTCGTATAAAAAGTATAAACAAAATCGAGTCTAAAATAGAATGGGAGAGGGAATTGCCTAAATGTCAAATGGAAGTAAAAAATGTTTTCTAACAGCCACAATCAGTTGTTTTTCCAAATTATTTGATATGCTCTTTTTAAACGAAAATAAGAAAGGCTGAGTTCCTAATTGAACAAATAGTGGAGAGGAATTACCTGAAATGTAATGGAATTTTAGAAGGCATAATAGTTAGTGTAATTGAATTGAATAATTTTTTTTATTAAATGAGTATTATAAAAGTGTAGCGGATTACATGACATGGACAAAAATATATATACATTCGTTAACTAAGATGCAAGGGAATCCACCAAGATTACCTAGCCATATATATATACATAATATTGAGTTTGTATTTTTGTTTCAAAAGCAGATCCAATGATTAGCGAAAATCTTTTGAAATTTTTAAAAAATTGTGTCACGATAGCAACAATAATATTCTGATCACACTAGGAACCTTCTTTATATAACATGCAAGTAGTTGCCTTTCTAATATCCAACTTTTTTATTTTTTATTGTGTATTTCAGTATATATTATTAGAAGCTAGGGTTTTGGCTTTTTGCTTTTATTTATTTATTTATGTAAATAGTTTATTTAAATGAGTAATATTACAGATAGTTAAATAAGTTTCGAGGTTCCATTACCTCGTGACTAATAACATAAAACTGCAGTTTTTTGTAGACAAACCCAAGAAAAATCTATTATCGTACACACCTCCATATTTCCAGCCATATTTGCTTTTTTGACGCTCCAATGAGAACAAGAAAATTCACAGAGTCGAATGTGATGTAGCAGTGATTACTTAGGAGTAAATTTCATATTTGTTTTATAACTTGGCGACAGGCATCGAGACTGTCCAATGGGCGGCTAGCTCACCAACGCGAGTATCACCTTATCTCGATTTACCAAGTGAGCAGTCACCATAATTACAGCTCTCTAGGCCTATATGGCTTACGATACTTTGAAATTCGCTTTGTTCCTGCGTGATGGACTATTTTTTTCTATGAATATAACTACTGTTCCAGGATGAAGAAGGAAACACTGGAGCTGGGAAGCTATGAGGAAGTGAAGAACGGAGTGCCCCTTCGATTCAGGATCTGCACAATACCGCCGCACCTGTGTGACGCCACGGCCGAGCATATGGTATCCTACTTCCTACCGAGGGAGCCGATGAGTTATTCTCAAAGTAAGTGCTTAACGACACCGACAGTAACATTGGAAAAAGCGGGTTTGCAATCCATTTCACATACATGTCCTCCAATTCCTCAAATAGGAAGATACAAAGAATGGAAACGATGACAAAACCACCACAGAAGAAAAAAAAGCCTTTCAGTAGAAAGCAAGAGTTCTAATGCCAGTTTTTGGGGCGAGGTATCGCTTTAATTGTTGGTTTTTTGGGTTTTTTATTTTTTGTTTTTTGTTTTTTTTTCTGCGACTAGGCTATTAAGGACCACCAAATATCACTTTATACAGTTCCTTCTTTCTTTCTCTTCCAAAAGATCTTAATTCTTTATGACTCTTTGGCTCTCCAATCTTCAGTCCATATTCTTCAATTGGTACTCCTCTTTTATGCGCGGATGAGTCATCAAGGATCACGCAAATATCACTCTAAACAGTTCCTTCTTTCTTTCTCTTCCTGAAGTTCTTAATTCTTTATGACTCTTTGGCTCTCCAATCTTCAGTCCATATTCTTCTATTGGTAATCCTCTTATATGCGCGGATGAGTCATCAAGGACTACGCAAATATCACTCTATACAGTTCCTTCTTTCTTTCTCTTCCTGAAGTTCTTAATTCTTTATGACTCTCGGTTCTCTTTTTATCAGTCAATTTTCTTCTATTGGTAATCCTTTTTTTTACCCGCAGAAACCTTTAATTCAAAATTTATACTTTTTTATCTTTTCGATTCTTCTTTTTCTTAAATTTGGATTTTTTAAGCTCTTCCTTCAACACAGTCACCTGAATCTTCATAATCCCAGAGTCTACCAAAAATCTGCTTGTTCAAGCCTAGACTGACTCAATGTGACCATATGTCATAGAATTATAATTGTATTTTCCTTATTGACACTTCTAGGACTTTTTTCTCGTTATTATTTTTTTTTCTCCAACCCTATTGACAAGTAAAATAGTATTAAGCCAACCCTTACTTTGAACAAAAGAACAATTCTTACAAATAAACAAAATTTTTGTGGGTGTCTACAGGCGACTTTTTTCAGTTATCCTTAATGAAATATGATATTTCGTATAAAAAGTATAAACAAAATCGAGTCTAAAATAGAATGGGAGAGGGAATTGCCTAAATGTCAAATGGAAGTAAAAAATGTTTTCTAACAGCCACAATCAGTTGTTTTTCCAAATTATTTGATATGCTCTTTTTAAACGAAAATAAGAAAGGCTGAGTTCCTAATTGAACAAATAGTGGAGAGGAATTACCTGAAATGTAATGGAATTTTAGAAGGCATAATAGTTAGTGTAATTGAATTGAATAATTTTTTTTATTAAATGAGTATTATAAAAGTGTAGCGGATTACATGACATGGACAAAAATATATATACATTCGTTAACTAAGATGCAAGGGAATCCACCAAGATTACCCCTAGCTGCTACGAGACTAACATTTTAATTTTCTCACAAAATTTAAGTTTTACCCACTCAGAATCATAAGTGATTCCACTATGATAAACTTTTCCAAATTAACGTCTAGGAACATATACGAAAACATTTGGACTGTATGGAGCTAAACTTTACCACAAGTATAGTTTAAACGAAAATAATTAGTTCTAATAAATAACAAGAAATATTAATTCTTTAATACATCCCATCATTACAGAATTTTTTTTTTTTTTTACAAAAATTAAGATAATTATTCTGAATATGCCATGAGTCAGTCTTTGATAAATGTTAAATATTATTAAATAATGGAGGCACGGTTGTCTGGTGGTTAAGGTCCAGGTTCAATGCTCATAGTATTTCCTTCTGCGCTTCTGCTTGTAATGGCTCAGAGGATTTCTGGTGTGCTCCAAGGGAACACCCAGCTCTAATCATTCAAAACCATTTTTCATCGAATTGGAAATAATCAGGCGGCAAGAATGTGTTCTGAACATACTTCTTCTCTAGTGTGCCTTGGGTCGAGAACAAATACATCCTTAACAAGTATTTAAAAAAAGTTATTTTACCATTAATTAGCTGATTTATAACTGATAAAAGTGAGGGAAGAACTACTAAAGACTTACTTGCTTATAATTCCGCTATTGTTGTNTTTTAAACGAAAATAAGAAAGGCTGAGTTCCTAATTGAACAAATAGTGGAGAGGAATTACCTGAAATGTAATGGAATTTTAGAAGGCATAATAGTTAGTGTAATTGAATTGAATAATTTTTTTTATTAAATGAGTATTATAAAAGTGTAGCGGATTACATGACATGGACAAAAATATATATACATTCGTTAACTAAGATGCAAGGGAATCCACCAAGATTACCCCTAGCTGCTACGAGACTAACATTTTAATTTTCTCACAAAATTTAAGTTTTACCCACTCAGAATCATAAGTGATTCCACTATGATAAACTTTTCCAAATTAACGTCTAGGAACATATACGAAAACATTTGGACTGTATGGAGCTAAACTTTACCACAAGTATAGTTTAAACGAAAATAATTAGTTCTAATAAATAACAAGAAATATTAATTCTTTAATACATCCCATCATTACAGAATTTTTTTTTTTTTTTACAAAAACTAAGATAATTATTCTGAATATGCCATGAGTCAGTCTCTGATAAATGTTAAACATTATTAAATAATGGGGGCACGGTTGTCTGGTGGTTAAGGTCCAGGTTCAATGCTCATAGTATTTCCTTCTGCGCTTCTGCAATGGCTCAAAGGATTTCTGGTGTGCTCCAAGGGAACACCCAGCTCTAATCATTCAAAACCATTTTTCATCGAATTGGAAATAATCAGGCGGCAAGAATGGTGTTCTGAACATACTTCTTGTCTAGTTTGCCTTTGGTCGAGAACAAATACATCCTTAACATGTATTCAAAAAAAGTTATTTTACCATTAATTAGCTGATTTATAACTGATAAAAGTGAGGGAAGAACTACTAAAGACTTACTTGCTTATAATTCCGCTATTGTTGTTCATTCCAGACACACCTGTGAGTGAGAAAGTAGCTGTTTGTCGCTCAGAAACCGACAAGGTATTCCACCATCCAAAGTAACTGATGTTTCAATAGTCTATGAACATCTGTTGTTCTTCAACTTAAAATTGATTAAAACAGCTGAAGTAATAGTGTAAGTAGTACAAGGATAACAGTTGGATAGCTCTCTGACACCAAACCCTGCAAAAAAAATAATTCAATGTAGATGGTGATGTCTAAAAAATAATATATATGCTTTAAAATCCTTAACAACCATTTAACTTAATAATATTCTAAAACTACTGACAGAAATCAATCAAGGGAGGCTGGGTGGGTAAGAGTCTGTAAAGGATGGGCGAAAATCTCTTGAGTTTGTCCAAAGTCATGGTAACAACGTGAATAGCTTGATTGCCCTACTGTAAATCTGTTAAAATGTGCCGAAACATTTAATATTTATGATGATATTTTTTCTCATTTTTAATTAAAAATATTAGTAATCTCAATTAAGAAGATTGTTTTTTGAGAAAAAACATATGCTGTTTTACTTGCTCTAGTAAATTACAGCATCCAGTTCCAATTCCTCCAATTACTTAATAGCGATTCATATTTATGCTTACAAATAAATCTTATTGTGACAATAAATAAATTAATGTATTTATTTAATTCATTAAATAACTTTAATTATCCTACCGGTTTTACAATAACATTGTTATTTACGTAACTATATCAGTATTTATATAGACTGCAGTACTGAGATGTCTGCAACGTTTGAGCACTATAACTTGCCATTGGTGATGATTTCAGACTTAAGTGAAGACCCCCCTTCAGTAAATGCTATCACTGTGCTCTGGAAGGAAACAGCGGAGAGCGGGGCGGCTCTGGTGGCGATCCGAGAAGGGCCTGAGGATGAGAAGGACCGCATCGTGGGTGTGAATATGACCTTCGTAGCGTACAAGAAGAAAGAGCAAAAACCGCAGGTATGCTTCTGGGGAGTATGATTATGAGGGAGGGAGGTAGTGAATGAGTCANCTATTATTATTTTTCTCAAAGCCTTTTTTTTGTTCTTTTATATATAAAACAAAATATTTTACAGCGTAAATTTATTTAAAAAATCGAAGCAGAGGGAGAGGAATTTCAGAGAAGTGGTTAACAAAAATAAATAAATATTGATTTTTCTCTAAGGTATTGATCAGCAAAGATTTATGATTGAGTTATTGTTTATTATAATGACCATTTAAAAATGTGATGCTCATCTTAGGCTCAAAATACATAGATATTCTAATAAAAAAATAACAACTTTTTATTAGAATATTTATAAGAAAATTTTAGAAAAAAATAAAATAGATGTGTTTCATGACAGATGCAATGGGAAGCTATTGTGCAATCATCGATAAAGGAAATTATCGGAAATTATTTGTCATTACAAAAGTATGACGTTCGAGTTAAACTATAATTTA
Organism: Oncopeltus fasciatus; assembly: GCA_000696205.2. Taxonomy (NCBI): domain Eukaryota; kingdom Metazoa; phylum Arthropoda; class Insecta; order Hemiptera; family Lygaeidae; genus Oncopeltus; species Oncopeltus fasciatus. The sequence continues at coordinate 1,984 of KZ811875.1, read as the reverse complement.
GTTTCATGTAGTAAAATTAGTTGCAATATCTCAGATTTTAATCATAAAAGTTAATGACTTTAAAAAGATTAACGACACCTAAGGCAATCTAGCTAACAATAAACGATCATTTTTATTATGATTCTAATGATTCTTTTTGTAGAGTTCAACAGGGGAACTAACTATTCAAGAGTTTGATTTCTTAACAAAATTATTCTTGAAATAACAAGAAAGAAAAATAAATAATGAAAAAATAATTGGAGTACAGGAATAAAAAATGTATTCCTCTTCTTGAGGTATTAGCATAATTCTATACTTCAATTAACGATGAATTAATTTTCACGAAATTTAAATGTAAATTTTCAATAATTTAATCTGGTTATTAGAAGACCCAAGAATGAAATCAATGACCAAGCAAAATTAACTATATGATACAAAGAAATAAATAAATAAATAAATCAAGAAATAATCATGTAACTATAGAGATAATTTTTAGTGCAAGGGAACAGAATAAAAAATCTAACTGTCCCAGCCAGGACTCGAACCTGGATCCCCTGCTATCCGGGCCGGTGCATTTGCCACTTATGCTACCGAGACAAGTCTGATAAGTTATTAAATTCCCCGCACTAGTGTCGAGAGTCCAACCTCCGAGG
>KZ811873.1:7430-18337 GCA_000696205.2 Oncopeltus fasciatus | reverse complement strand
TCTTCACATTCGAATGGGAACGCTCGCCTTCCAGACTGTGACTTTCAACTCATTTGCGTTTTTATTGGATTTATGAAGACAACCTGTAGAATCTCGGTAATGTACGAATACTTTAAATATTTGAAGTTGAGAACGAATTTTTTCGATTCTCGGATGAAAAAACACACGGAAGAAAAAACGAAATTTTTGAGAATTTACTGCCCAAAAATTTAATGATTTAATGTAATATATTGAAGAAATTATAAAGAAATTATTTCTCTGGTTGATTAGATATGATGCATAGTACTCATGGGCCAAGGTGAAAGTATGACTTGGAACAGTATTCGTTGTCTGCTAAATCCTAATGTGGATAGAGGTACAGAAATGTCAAATGAAAACAAAATGGGAAATAGAAAATAATCACTGAGGTAAGACTGATGGGATAAGTGAATATGGAGACATAATTGATTATTTTTTGGTGTGCATTAAATACAAAGAAAATTATGGACTTTATTGAGGAAAATATAATAATTATCGTGACTGGACTTGTTTAAAAGTAATCCTACCTATTAAGAAATACAAAATAGTGTATTTTCCTTAGAGATAATATGAGATATCAAAAATTATGTGAACGCTTTAGCTACTATGGTTTTCAAAATGTTTAAATTAGAAATATCAATGAAACTTATCAGAATAAGAAACCTTGATAATTACTACAAAAATTTAGATAATAAAATTCTTTAAGGAGAAATTATGTAAATAATTGATATATAAGGAACAAAAAGGGAGCTTAAGATCGATTATTATAGAACTATACTTCTTTACCAGTAAAGAAGTACAGCTTTTAAAGTGGTGAAGGTTAAATTGGAACTCTCGTATTTCCCAAACTATTTATTTCCGTTGATAAGGAAATTGGAAATACACTATTAGTCAAAGAAGGCATTGACTTACTCGTAGTTAAAGGAACCGTCTTCGGCGAGGTTGCTCGACTGACTGAGGATGGCAATTGGACGGCGGTTGTCGGCGGGTTGGCTGATTTGCCTCACTGGGAGCACCTGGGCCAGACTGGCTCCGATCACGGCGAGGAGTACCAACTGCAAAACCACAAAAATCATCAACTCATTGTCATAAAAAATAGTTAATTATATGTTCATTACATTTTTTACGAAATGTCCCCTGGCAACAATGTGAAATATTTGTTCAATATGGTGTAATAAATATCTGACGTTGACGCTTACAAGATTTACCTGCCGCAAAAAGTTCTTCACACGCAATGCTTTATTCAANACTTTTTTTTTTTTTTTTAATTTGAAATTATTGAAATAAAATGGCCTCATATTTACAAATATAACAATTTTTTCCTAAGAAAAAAAAGAAGATTAGGAGTTTGGTGAGTTTGGTCACAGTTCTAAGAAAAACTATAAACTATATGTACGTTGTAATATAATGGAAGTTTAAACCCACCAGTTGATCCTAAGAAGGACAAAAAGGATGAAACTAGTCCATTGGACGATTTCTTATTTTGAGGATGAATTTTTAGCGAAATTTTTAGGAATAACCAAATTATGATGATAATTAAATGAATTTAAAATTCTAACGTATAAATCTTTATCGGTGAAGCAAGAAAACTTCACTAAGTTTCCTGAAATAAGACTACATACAAATAAAAACTTGCTTTAATTTTTAAATATCGTTAATTACGATTTAACTTGCAAAAAAATCTAATAATAAATGACTTATAAAAATTATGAAATAAATTAATTAGAAAATACATGAAAATTTGAAAATTGATGTTTTTTTTATGGATTTCTTATTTTAAATTCTCCAAATATAACTTGAAATTTAATCTTCCCATTGATGCAACAGAAATTGAAAAAAAATGTGACCACAATCTTTTCGGGGAAAAAATTTTAAGTGCTTAATTTCATTTATCATATTTTCTCACTAATGATATGTAATACTTATTTTTAAATTTGTTTACCAATATATTTTGTTAATTTTCTTTTCTGTAGGATGTTAACTGTACTTCTTTTTTTTTTTTTAATTTTAGTATCTTATTAGATATTGCGCTTTCAATATTTATATTTTAAAGATTAAAATGAATACAGTTTATTCAAATAATTTTTTTTTTGCATTAAAACTTAGTGTTCTCGTAGCCTTAAAAACTGAGTGTCTTCTTCGATGCTTGCAACTGACAGGAGCGTACAAAGTAGAAGAGAAACAAGAGGTGGTGAATAAATTAGCTCTACTGTGTTTTTCTTTTGTTAGCGCCGACCGGTTCTGGTGCACGCAGGCTTCGGACTTCTCCCTTCTGAGCCTAATAAACAACCTCCCTGTCAAAGACCTCTATTTCGTCTTCATTTTTGTCTAGAGGGGTGCTCTAACCCCCTTGGAAATTATAGCGGAGAGCAATTTTATGTTGCTTTAAGCAATAATTACCTTCAATTATGGCCAGTTAACTTTTCCGGCTAGAAATTTAGATTTATATATGGTCATAGTCAGAAACAGTTTATAGTAACTGATAGGGATGCTAAGAGTCCTCAAGACAAAAAAACATCAGGGATGTAAAAATGTTAAAATTATATTAAATATGTTAAAATTACTTATAAAAGTATTATTCTATGAATTTTAAAAAGAAAAAAACACTTTGGACTATAGTTAAGAAATAAATCCCTACTCTAAAGTTATTCACATTAAAACTTGCATAACCTTAATATTAGATATAAATTAGATAAATTAAACTCAAATAGACCAAGCTAATTTATTAATTAAAAATTAATCTCATTTAAAAAAAATATTCGTGCTACAGTAAGAATTTCATATTTTGAGGGCCTGGGAATACTAAGAAGTTTATTATTCGAAAAAATTTCATTCGTGATAATCTATCTATATTATTTACAAATTTTGTTTGTTTTCTATATTTAATCAAAAATTTAATCTTTCTTCACTGCTGGCTTTGTTTTACTATATTGTTCGCTAATACAGTAATTACTACAGCCAAATGGTCCAAATATGTAAAGAAAAACTATCATTTCATTTAAAACTTTATTTTATTCAAAAGGTTTCGCATCTAATACTGACGCCTATTCAGATGACCCTGAAGAGGCGTCAGCATTAGACGTGAAACCAGTCGAGAAAAATAAAGTTTTAAATGAAATAATATTTTTTCATTACATATTTATTGACTATTTGGCTGTATTAAATTTTAATTGATTTAATATTAATACAAAACGCTTCCCTAGTTTTTACTAACAATTTTCAACCAGTTATTAAATATACGTAAAATAGACCAACTATTATCCAAAAATATACCTTCTTTTACTATTACAATTGCAGTATATATTTATTTAGAAATGTTAGATAATTCCCTATCTTAAAATATCTACAAAAAATATTTCATATTTCTTAAATGATGAGTAGAAAAAACCTAAATTTAATTTTACAACGAACAAAGTTTTGCAACATAAATTTAAATAAATAACTTATGTAGTGCATAAGATGTAAATTATCACCCACAAGAGACGTAATGCGTTCTTACTATTTCTGAATAACGCGTGTCTATATCCTTCAAAGCTAAAAATTTCAGAGATGTTTTAAGTTTTAAGTTAGTGTTTAGTTCACCGTTTAGTGAGGCTGTTAGTGAGAGTAGAGAGAACCCAAGCTACAACCCAAGTAATTTTGTCCATCATTGCAATGCTTTTCCTCACCGTACATTCCGTGTATTAAGTGAAAGCAGTAGTAATATTTCTCTTTGACATTTATCTGAGGGGTTATTAAATAGTTTTGCAACAGGACTTAAGGCATCTTATTTTGTGGGTCTGTCTTAAAAGTGGGTTCTGACATGCCTGGAGCAAATGTTACTGAAACTTCGATCGTAAATTCCATTACTTTAAAAAATACGTTTGTCCTTAGATTGTTATTACTTAGAGGCAATACTTAATTCTAAGCATAGTATTTAGTAGACATGGTGTGAACTTAGTTTAGTATTTGATGATTATAAAAGGAAAATTTTTGTTCTTTTGTAGGTATTAGACAAAACTGAACAACTCTAAGTAATTAGTTCGTTACTTGAATGTGACCAATGAGTTTACGTATTAGAAGATGGCTTATAATGTAAGAAAGAACTTTGTAATGTATTTTGGAAAACCCCAGGTTTTTCAAGGGTGGCTTATAGCCTCTAATTCTCAAAGACTGGCCCCAGACAAAATCCCAATCAAGTATAGTGTTTGGTGTTAGTTGATTTACTCACGGTAGTCTTCATATCTGTTGGCTGTTGGAAGAGTGGATGACTCCGGAGACCGGCGAGGAAGGTTATATAGGTAAGTATATCAGGTGGAGGGGGGGATTTGGAGGGATGGGACCGGGAAGATATGCAAGGGACCCCTCCCCACCCCTGAAGACAGGGCGATCACCTGGCTCCTCTCCACCTCTAGGTCTAATCATGTATAAATTACTACATATGTAGCCACATTTTGCGGTAAATGTATCTATTATACTATGATTAATAAGCAAAAGCCATGGGTTAAAATTTTATGGGATNAACATGGCTAAATAGGAATTTAATTTTGATTGAAAAAAAATTCATGTTACTTTGATTTTTTAGGTGACAAATAATGTTCAAAACATTAAATATGCATTCATATTTTGGGAGAAAAATTATCAAAATGTTAGGAAATTAGTGTATAACCTTAAATAAAACTTAATTCGTAAATAATTTCAGTGTATTTATTTTATTTTATTCATTTATTTCAATACTTTAATTGGACTAAGTTTTCAATGAAGGTATAGGTGGTTTCCATTATTTATAATATTTTCTTTAATAATTACTCTTTTTATTTCTTGATTTTACATTTTATATATATATATAAGTAAGGTGAGGAGGGAGAAAGAGTCTAGTGAACTAAGAAAGAAAAAATTACAAAGAGTAAAATTTAAAATTTTTGGGGAGATATCTCATTGCCTTTCTCAGTGTGGAGTGAAGAGAAGTGTGTTCACTACACTCTTTCTTGCATCTGTTCTTATTTACTATGTACATATATTTCTAAAGAAATTACTCTTAAAATATATTAGACTTCGTTATTTCAAAAACTGGGCCCCACAAGTCTTTAAAGATTGAACGAACCATACTCTAAGATTCTCCTCTGCAGGATCGATCAAGTTCATAAGATATTCTTCAAATGCTACAAACGTAAACAGCTTGATACCTTCATGCAAAATCAGCTAAGTGAACCTGAAATATCAGTTCTTATTTGTTTGTCCAGATGAAAAGAACATATAGTATTTTTAGTAGTTATATAATAAACAAGTTGTATTTTATAACTAAATTAGCCTTCTAAATTATAAAGAAGGCTATATTATAGTGCTGCGTATAGAAGAGAAATTCATTCCTCTACAAGTGTGAGAGGAAGTCAAACCTGGAGAGTTAATTTTAAATCAAATTAAACCAGCTGAGATTGACTATAGGGAATGACAGACGTAAAATGAGAAGACATCTTGTGATTTGATGAGTCGTTATTCAAATAAAAGAGCCGTAAAATATCAATAGGCTCGGGACTTCTGAGAGGTTATATATATATATATATATATGTTTTTTTTTTCAAAGCTAGAAATATTTCTATACCGTTGCTGGTGCTGGTGCACCAGGCAATGGTATGCAGTGCTACCAATGTGATTAAGTAACGTAGCCTCCCAGTTAACCTTACTATATATCACTCATGTGATTTATCTTCTTTCCCAGTTACGTATTCCCTCGACTCCCCAATTACTCTCAGTCCGAAAAAATTAAGCGTTCCTGTTCAGTTCTAGATGTCCTGGCTCCCGCAGAGCTAGGATAGATAACCTTCAATAACTTTATCAGTGATCCTTTCCTTTGCCTCAATCTCTTTTCCTGTTTCTTCTGTGTTTCAACTTTAATTCTTCAAAATCCCGTCAGTTTTTACTCAGACTTCTGAATGTTGTGACCCATGGTCATGACATTCAGAATTATCTGACTATATATGCAAGTACAGTAGTTATTTTTTTTTTACAATATTTGAACAGTGCTTCCATTCTTCCAACTATTTCCCATCCTTGACATTCATCTTTCTTTTTCCGAATCTCATAAAGATCCTTGTTTGTACTAACTGACCATGTCACGCCTCATAAGGCTACCCCTAATTAGTTCAACAATGCATTTTTTTGCCAATTCTTCCACATTCCAGCAATTTTTCAACTAATCTCTTAATCTGTTTTTAACTGTCTGTAGTCTAAAATTTAAATAAATAACTTATGTAGTGCATAAGATGTAAATTATCACCCACAAGAGACGTAATGCGTTCTTACTATTTCTGAATAACGCGTGTCTATATCCTTCAAAGCTAAAAATTTCAGAGATGTTTTAAGTTTTAAGTTAGTGTTTAGTTCACCGTTTAGTGAGGCTGTTAGTGAGAGTAGAGAGAACCCAAGCTACAACCCAAGTAATTTTGTCCATCATTGCAATGCTTTTCCTCACCGTACATTCCGTGTATTAAGTGAAAGCAGTAGTAATATTTCTCTTTGACATTTATCTGAGGGGTTATTAAATAGTTTTGCAACAGGACTTAAGGCATCTTATTTTGTGGGTCTGTCTTAAAAGTGGGTTCTGACATGCCTGGAGCAAATGTTACTGAAACTTCGATCGTAAATTCCATTACTTTAAAAAATACGTTTGTCCTTAGATTGTTATTACTTAGAGGCAATACTTAATTCTAAGCATAGTATTTAGTAGACATGGTGTGAACTTAGTTTAGTATTTGATGATTATAAAAGGAAAATTTTTGTTCTTTTGTAGGTATTAGACAAAACTGAACAACTCTAAGTAATTAGTTCGTTACTTGAATGTGACCAATGAGTTTACGTATTAGAAGATGGCTTATAATGTAAGAAAGAACTTTGTAATGTATTTTGGAAAACCCCAGGTTTTTCAAGGGTGGCTTATAGCCTCTAATTCTCAAAGACTGGCCCCAGACAAAATCCCAATCAAGTATAGTGTTTGGTGTTAGTTGATTTACTCACGGTAGTCTTCATATCTGTTGGCTGTTGGAAGAGTGGATNTATGCCTAGCCAATAGCTTCAAATTAAGTATTTTCACGCTATTTTTATATATTCACATAAAAAAAATTAAACATTTTTATTTAAGTAAAAAATATAAATCTAGATTTTATTATTCCTTTTAACGCTGAAATAAATATAGATTATAGTAAGAGTAATATTTGTCTATTTCCATCTATATCCGTATTCATGAGAACTTTCTATCTCTGATAAATAAAAAAAACTAAAATGAATGGAAACAATGAAATAATGAATATAATCATATCTAGAAATATTGTTAAACTAATTAAAGCCGCTGCCCAATGGCAGTACTCCTAAATCACAATTTACAATATTTACAGTTTTTTTTGTTGTTTTTTTCTTATTATTATTATTATGAAGTGTTGACAATAAGAAGGCCGCGGGGCCATTGACTATAAGAATAGACGTAGAAGTGGAAACAATTTGTAGTTCACCAAAGGTAGAAGAATGAGTTGGGGATACGAGACGAAGTGCAGATGAGAGGATGATGACGAAATCCAACTGACCGAAACCTTCCCTGTCAGATGCAGAAGATGACGGCGGAAAACCTGGAAGACCACTCGCCTGGAATTAATGCGTTCGGCTGGCGTAAGANTACCAATATATTTTGTTAATTTTCTTTTCTGTAGGATGTTAACTGTACTTCTTTTTTTTTTTTTAATTTTAGTATCTTATTAGATATTGCGCTTTCAATATTTATATTTTAAAGATTAAAATGAATACAGCAGATTTAAATAATAATTTTTTTGCATTAAAACTCAGTGTTCTGGTAGTCTTAAAACTGAGTGTCTTCTTCGATGCTTGCAACTGACAGGAGCGTACAAAGTAGAAGAGAAACAAGATGTGGTGAATAAATTAGCTCTACTGTGTTTTTCTTTTGTTAGCGCCGACCGGTTCTGATGCACGCAGGCTTCGGACTTCTCCCTTCTGAGCCTAATAAACAACCTCCCTGTCAAAGACCTCTATTTCGTCTTCATTTTTGTCTAGAGGGGTGCTCTAACCCCCTTGGAAATTATAGCGGAGAGCAATTTTATTTCGCTTTAAGCAATAATTACCTTCAATTATGGCCAGTTAACTTTTCCGGCTAGAAATTTAGATTTATATATGGTCATAGTCAGAAACAGTTTATAGTAACTGATAGGGATGCTAAGAGTCCTCAAGACAAAAAAACATCAGGGATGTAAAAATGTTAAAATTATATTAAATATGTTAAAATTACTTATAAAAGTATTATTCTATGAATTTTAAAAAGAAAAAAACACTTTGGACTATAGTTAAGAAATAAATCCCTACTCTAAAGTTATTCACATTAAAACTTGCATAACCTTAATATTAGATATAAATTAGATAAATTAAACTCAAATAGACCAAGCTAATTTATTAATTAAAAATTAATCTCATTTAAAAAAAATATTCGTGCTACAGTAAGAATTTCATATTTTGAGCCTGAGAATACTAAGAAGTTTATTATTCGAAAAAATTTCATTCGTGATAATCTATCTATATTATTTACAAATTTTGTTTGTTTTCTATATTTAATCAAAAATTTAATCTTTCTTCACTGCTGGCTTTGTTTTACTATATTGTTCGGTAATACAGTAATTAATACAGCCAAATAGTCAAAATATGTAAAGAAAAAGTATTATTTATTTAAAACTTTATTTTATTCAAAAGGTTTCGCATCTAATACTGACGCCTATTCAGATGACCCTGAAGAGGCGTCAGCATTAGACGTGAAACCAGTCGAGAAAAATAAAGTTTTAAATGAAATAATATTTTTTCATTACATATTTATTGACTATTTGGCTGTATTAAATTTTAATTGATTTAATATTAATACAAAACGCTTCCCTAGTTTTTACTAACAATTTTCAACCAGTTATTAAATATACGTAAAATAGACCAACTATTATCCAAAAATATACCTTCTTTTACTATTACAATTGCAGTATATATTTATTTAGAAATGTTAGATAATTCCCTATCTTAAAATATCTACAAAAAATATTTCATATTTCTTAAATGATGAGTAGAAAAAACCTAAATTTAATTTTACAACGAACAAAGTTTTGCAACATAAATTTAAATAAATAACTTATGTAGTGCATAAGATGTAAATTATCACCCACAAGAGACGTAATGCGTTCTTACTATTTCTGAATAACGCGTGTCTATATCCTTCAAAGCTAAAAATTTCAGAGATGTTTTAAGTTTTAAGTTAGTGTTTAGTTCACCGTTTAGTGAGGCTGTTAGTAAGAGTAGAGAGAACCCAAGCTACAACCCAAGTAATTTTGTCCATCATTGCAATGCTTTTCCTCACCGTATTAAGTGAAAGCAGTAGTAATATTTCTCTTTGACATTTATCTGAGGGGTTATTAAATAGTTTTGCAACAGGACTTAAGGCATCTTATTTTGTGGGTCTGTCTTAAAAGTGGGTTCTGACATGCCTGGAGCAAATGTTACTGAAACTTCGATCGTAAATTCCATTACTTTAAAAAATACGTTTGTCCTTAGATTGTTATTACTTAGAGGCAATACTTAATTCTAAGCATAGTATTTAGTAGACATGGTGTGAACTTAGTTTAGTATTTGATGATTATAAAAGGAAAATTTTTGTTCTTTTGTAGGTATTAGACAAAACTGAACAACTCTAAGTAATTAGTTCGTTACTTGAATGTGACCAATGAGTTTAAGCATTAGAAGATGGATTTTAATGTAAGAAAGAACTTTGCAATGTATTTTGGAAAACCCCAGGTTTTTCAAGAGTGGTATTATTGCCTCTAATTCCCAAAGACTGGCCCCAGACAAAATCCCAATCAAGTATAGTGTTTGGTGTTAGTTGATTTACTCACGGTAGTCTTCATATCTGTTGGCTGTTGGAAGAGTGGATGACTCCGGAGACCGGCGAGGAAGGTTATATAGGTAAGTATATCAGGTGGAGGGGGGGATTTGGAGGGATGGGACCGGGAAGATATGCAAGGGACCCCTCCCCACCCCTGAAGACAGGGCGATCACCTGGCTCCTCTCCACCTCTAGGTCTAATCATGTATAAATTACTACATATGTAGCCACATTTTGCGGTAAATGTATCTATTATACTATGATTAATAAGCAAAAGCCATGGGTTAAAATTTTATGGGATCACTGATTATCAAAACGACTATTTTTTATTTTATGGAGTTGTAACAAACCTTTTCATAGGGAAGCTTTGCTTATCTGTGAAAGTAATACTTAATTATATATTGATATCTATTGTTAATATAATATAGCAAAAATGTACATTTTTGTTGATAATTCAATTCCATTGTTTTTGTTTGTATCGAGCCCTAAATAAATGGAATCATGTGAGCTTGGAGTATGTGACATTATTGCCAAAAAATTGAAAGAGATAAAGACTTAAGTTATGACATTTAATATCATCTATGATCTTGACAACATATCTATTGCAAACTTGTCATAGTTTCTTAATCTGTAGGAATACTTATTCTTAGTAATTTCTTTGAAAATTGGCTTCCTTAAATGTTATATGCCGACCGCAAGAGGAAATCGATGAAAGCTACTTCAACCTTTTTGCTTTATTTTTATATTTCTCCAAAAACATAACTTGTCGTAATTAATAGTGAAAAAATTCAAGTTTAAAAAAATATTTTGCATATTATTTTCTAAAAACTAAACACTCTTAACATTATTAACAACTTTTCAGTACTGTATCCAGTTGCCATTCCTACGCCTTAAAAGAAAAGAAGATGCAAATTTTTTTTCTCCAATTAAACAGGAAACAGACAACGCTGAACTCTGAACTTATAATTTTTTTGATTTATATTTATAGCAGGAAATAT
>KZ811869.1:1621-12874 GCA_000696205.2 Oncopeltus fasciatus | reverse complement strand
TTGATATAGACTCTTATTAATTAGGTTTAATATGATTTTTTTTATTACTGTTTTTTTATTTATTTAATGTGCTAGCCTCCATTTTAACTAAATAGCATCAAGGAGGGAGGGACTATTTATAGATTGTCATCTCATTCTAAACATCCATGGCTCAGGAGAAGCTATTATTTATCGATAAAATCTTGTACAGAGCGGGGATTTGAATCCGCAGCGCCAGAACTGCGAGACTCGAGTGTATCACTTGAGCTACCCCGGCGCCCCTATTGAACAGTTTACAATCACATTTACATTTCCGAAAAATTGATTATCAAATTACCACTCAAATAGACAGACATTAAAATTCATCCACAGACGACCTTGCATTCCATCTGTAAGGGGAACAATGTTCAATTAACAGTGATTTCGCAGCGAGAATGTAAGTTCCCTCTAATGAACGTAAATTGCAAAGAAGCTAGTGAAGAAAACCTCAAATTTTCTCACGTATCCAGGCATTATCCACTTGGCCCAAGAACACAAAGATAATTGAATGCACAAGCTGTCATCTAGGGGACATTGACTATCATACAGTTAAGGGAAGAGCAAAAAATTCTTAGCATTCTAGCAGAATATACTATATTACGATAAAAATTTAAATATTAAACTGATCAAAAGTTGAAAATAAATAAATAATTCCTGTTCATGTCTTCCTCTGACTACACNAAATTAGCTTATGAAATTCTAATCGATAGTCTAAAAAATACATAGATTATCGTATTTTATGAAGGAATATGACTCCTATGCCAAGAAGATTTACTAGAGCCATATGTTCCTCGTGCCAGTGAACAGAGGATCTGCGTCACTCATGCGTCAGACACCGACATTATCAAGCGTCCTCCGGGAAGAACTAGGACATTTCTTAATCCTGGAAATTTCTGCCCTAATTTGTCATCGACCTGATGGATCAGCTACACACTTTCTGGAGAAAAATAAGGTGATATCAGAATAACCTGGATAACACTTCACAGTAACAACAAGTCATTTTAACAGCTACTTTGTATCAGGATACAACTATTGAAAAATTTCAACGGATCTTCACCGATCCTACATTAGAAAAACTANTAAAGATTACCATATTTTATGAAGGAATATGACTTCTATGCCAAGAAGATTTACTAGAGCCATATGTTCCTCGTGCCAGTGAACAGAGGATCTGCGTCACTCATGCGTCAGACACCCCCCACATTATCTAGCGTCCTCCGGGAAGAACTAGGACATTTCTTAATCCTGGAAATTTCAGCCCTAATTTGTCATCGACCTGATGGATCAGCCTCACACTTTTTGGAGAAAAATAAGGTGATATCAGAATAACCTGGATAACACTTTACAGTAACAAGAAGTCAGCTACTTTGTATCAGGACGCAACTATTGAAAAATGTCAACGGATCTTCATATATCATACTTTGGAGAGGCAAAAAAATATGGTCTGTTAAAATTCGTGTGTGTGCGTGCGTGCGTGTGTTTGTGTGTAAAAANCAGTGATATAACATAATTTATTTAAATGTTAAATAATGAGTCTTCATTAGACGCTGGGAAAATTTACAGCAAACCAAAGTTGGAAATAAAACAGCTTTTTAATACAGGTAGGGTAGCGGTTATCTATCTAAGAAAAATAAAGTTCTGTCATAAACCAATTTCACAGAATCATAGTTAATGAACATTTAAAAATTAACATTTCTAGTCATTTTATTCTTCACTATTGTAAAAACCATTCTTATCAAAAACTATCAACTAAATATTATTCCCGCTGAAGTGAAAAATCTTTTTTATTCACACACAAATTTACTCAATAACGATGTCAATTTTCCATCTTGTTGTTAAAGATATTGTTAACTATCCTTCTTATATTTCAATTGTTCTTCAATAATAAACAACATACTACAACAATTATACTGCTGTTAAATCAGAATCCCGTTTCAAGTAAACCCCATACCTAATTTTTCAATTAATTTTTGTTACTCCTCAAGTATTTCTATAAAATTAAATAAAGAAGTTCATCGTTGTCTTCTTGAGAAATATATTATATACTTCCATATGTTAGCTAAAAGTAGGAAGCTTGTTTTTATCTGGGATCGAGTTGCTTTAAATATTTCAAAAACTTAAAATTGCCTTGTATATATATTTTTTTTTTCTCCAAAAAAGAGTCCATTGAAATAACAGGATCTATATCCTGTGTGGGGGGTGGGGCCATTTTCTACTCTTTAAAGTAAAAAATTATTCGATTCAGGTCTAATCTGAAAAATATCTGTCCTTAGAATGGTCTGGTAAATGCCTCTTCTTCAGAACAGATCCAACAAAAAAAACAAAAACAAATGAGATGGCTTTGCCCCCTAATCACGAGTACATTGTATTATGTTACTATGCTCAGTTACATTTGTCTTACTAGAACAAATGAACGAAAGCACTCCTAACATAAATGAATAAAATGCCCATTTAGAGAATGATAAATAACCAGGGACTCGTGTATGATTAATAATATGCGAGTATAATAACAGTGAAATACAAGAATAGATCATTTAGACATACACACACACAAAAAAAAACCGTTCTTCATCACATCCATTTACGCGGTTATGCAATGTTATGCAACCCCACTGGCAATTGCAGGTCATTTGTTAGGACACTAAACATCATTAGACAGAAGACTATCAACTGCGCCTTACTATGCCCCCTGCAACACTCCAGAAATACTTCCATGTGTTTTGGTGAGCAGGGATATATATTTATAGATCCCCTCATTCTCTCTCTCTCTTCATTGATTTACGAATTTAACTAAAAGCTTCTAGAAAAAACTAACAAAAATTATAAGCTCTCTAATTATTTTAAATACCTTAATTAATAGCCACCTAAAACTACATTTAAGCAATCAAAAGAGTACCAACGAGATAACATTTATGTTTCTTACTATTCTCTATGACATTTCTACAAAATACTTTCATATTTGAATACATTTAAATTTCTAATCTTAACAGAAATAATAATTTAAATAACATAAAAACGAAACTAGAATGTAGACATGTACAGCGATAAATAACATGGTAATCAAACATGATTATTAATGAAGGCGAATAAGAACAATGCAACACAAGAATACATCATTTAGATGGAAAAAAAAAAGAATGTTCTCCTCATATTCATTTACGTGGTTACATGATGTTGCGGAAAACTAATTACAACAATAAATACACTTAAAAGAAAAAAAATAAGGAAAATAAGATGTTTAAAAAAAACTTAAGCACAATCAAATTACGACATCAGAAAAAGTAGCATAGAGCTAAGACGAATCCCACATTTAATGTATAAAATATTGCCTGCACTGTTTTGTTTCTAGATAAAATATATATTTCAGGAGTGAGGTTTTACGTGTGAACTAAATTTTAATTTAACGAGCTAAAGGCGACTAGTCAATTAGTTTGTTTTTTTTTAAATTTCTCTAAAGGAATGAAGTCTAATCTCCTACATCTTCCAGTTGTACATTAAAAAATAAAGTAATTTTTCATAACCAATGGAAGTAAATTATATACAGTCAAATATTAAATAAAATGTTAAAAAATTTTCGTATTTCTAAGTTTTATAAAATTATACATATCCAATTATACTACACCAGAAATATCGATCACTCAAAACTGGCAATATCTAATTAGTTCCAAGTGAAGAAAAAAAATATATCAAGCTATTTGCGTTGATTTTCGATAAATAAATATACGTCTAATTATTTAGATGTATGAACTGAATGAATTAAAGGCTTATTTTCTTCTGGTATGAATGAAAACAGAAAGAAGTTTGGAACTGAAAAAAAAAAAACTATGAATATTCCCTTTTAAATAACAAGATCATTAACGAAATATTTGCGGAATAAAATCTTATGAATGATTCGCAAAGAAAACCCATAAGCAATAATTAACAACAAAAGAGATAGGCTCATGAGAACAAATGGTTAAACATACGGTTCAATGTAAACCACTGTGGGAAGATACGCACAACTATACAAGTTCGACTAATATGTCAAGCCAGTTCTTGAGAGAGGCCGACAGCTTCAAGACATTTTTTTTTTACTTGAGATA
This sequence comes from Oncopeltus fasciatus, assembly GCA_000696205.2. Lineage (NCBI taxonomy): Eukaryota > Metazoa > Arthropoda > Insecta > Hemiptera > Lygaeidae > Oncopeltus > Oncopeltus fasciatus. The sequence continues at coordinate 8,774 of KZ811869.1, read as the reverse complement.
TACGAGAAGTCAAGGACAACCAGTTGAGTAGTGAACTCACTATCAAGGGAACACCAGATAAGGTAGATAATTTGCACANTTCACTAACAACCTTGTAAATGAGTAAGAATAGGAATAGCTGTCCCCAATTAGCATGCATGTTCACGTTAATCGATGTGTAGCCATCTTGATTCTATAATACAAGATATTAGGATTTGATAAAATGTTATGGAGTCAACTATTACAAACATTGTAGTCTGAAAACGCCAGTATTATCTTCTCTAAAGGAATGAAGTCTAATCTCCTACATCTTCCAGTTGTACATTAAAAAAATAAAGTAATTTTTCATAACCAATGGAAGTAAATTATATACAGTCAAATATTAAATAAAATGTTAAAACATTTTTCGTATTGCTAAGTTTTATAAATCCATACATATCCAATTATACTACACAAGAAATATCGATCACTCAAAACACTGGCAAAATGTCCCATGTGAAGAAAAAATAAATAAATATATCAAGCTAATTGCGTTGATTTTCACTAAATAAATCAACATCTAATTATTTAGATGTAAGAACTGAATGAATGAAAGGTTTATTTCCTTCTGGTATTAATGAAAAGAGAAAGAAGTTTGGAACTGATAACAAAACTACGAATATTGCCTGTTAAATAACAAGATCATTAACGAAATATTTGCGGAATAAAATCTTATGAATGATTCGCAAAGAAAACCCATAAGCAATAATTAACAACAAAATAGATAGGCTCATGAGAACAAATGGTTAAACATACGGTTCAATGTAAACCACTGTGGGAAGATACGCACTATACAAGTTCGACTAATATGTCAAGCCAGTTCTTGAGAGAGGCCGACGGCTTCAAGACATTTTTTTTTACTTGAGATATACGAGAAGTCAAGGACAACCAGTTGAGTAGTGAACTCACTATCAAGGGAACACCAGATAAGGTAGATAATTTGCACAACATATCTACTGTGAGATACAAGTATGAAAAAGGCTTACCAACAGTTTCAAAAACGAAAATCTGGAGTGGAGCCTTCCTGACTTTCGACAGGCACATTTGAATGCGGGTAATTATGTCAAAATTCAACGACTAACATACACCAGTTATTTCGTACATAATTTAGTTGAATTAGCAGTTACCATGGAAAAAAAAGTATACATAATTAAGAAAAACTTGACAAAGCTAAGAATTTTTGATATAACATACTTTTTTTTTCCTCATGACAGTAACCCAGCCATAAGGGCATTTATTTACTGTACATACCATACATAATAATTGTAAACAATGTACATGTTACATAAAAAAAATTAAAACATTAAATAATTGTAAATATAAATTGAGTAAAAGTACATATTAAAGAGAATAGATTAACAATAAAGAGGAGGTAACAATCGAACAAGAAAATTTAACTAAAATGNCAGGCCATTTTCAGTATGTCTGCAATGATTTGTTTTGTAATGTCATTCTGAAGTCAGTGATATAACATAATTTATTTAAATGTTAAATAATGAGTCTTCATTAGACGCTGGGAAAATTTACAGCAAACCAAAGTTGGAAATAAAACAGCTTTTTAATACAGGTAGGGTAGCGGTTATCTATCTAAGAAAAATAAAGTTCTGTCATAAACCAATTTCACAGAATCATAGTTAATGAACATTTAAAAATTAACATTTCTAGTCATTTTATTCTTCACTATTGTAAAAACCATTCTTATCAAAAACTATCAACTAAATATTATTCCCGCTGAAGTGAAAAATCTTTTTTATTCACACACAAATTTACTCAATAACGATGTCAATTTTCCATCTTGTTGTTAAAGATATTGTTAACTATCCTTCTTATATTTCAATTGTTCTTCAATAATAAACAACATACTACAACAATTATACTGCTGTTAAATCAGAATCCCGTTTCAAGTAAACCCCATACCTAATTTTTCAATTAATTTTTGTTACTCCTCAAGTATTTCTATAAAATTAAATAAAGAAGTTCATCGTTGTCTTCTTGAGAAATATATTATATACTTCCATATGTTAGCTAAAAGTAGGAAGCTTGTTTTTATCTGGGATCGAGTTGCTTTAAATATTTCAAAAACTTAAAATTGCCTTGTATATATATTTTTTTTTTCTCCAAAAAAGAGTCCATTGAAATAACAGGATCTATATCCTGTGTGGGGGGTGGGGCCATTTTCTACTCTTTAAAGTAAAAAATTATTCGATTCAGGTCTAATCTGAAAAATATCTGTCCTTAGAATGGTCTGGTAAATGCCTCTTCTTCAGAACAGATCCAACAAAAAAAACAAAAACAAATGAGATGGCTTTGCCCCCTAATCACGAGTACATTGTATTATGTTACTATGCTCAGTTACATTTGTCTTACTAGAACAAATGAACGAAAGCACTCCTAACATAAATGAATAAAATGCCCATTTAGAGAATGATAAATAACCAGGGACTCGTGTATGATTAATAATATGCGAGTATAATAACAGTGAAATACAAGAATAGATCATTTAGACATACACACACACAAAAAAAAACCGTTCTTCATCACATCCATTTACGCGGTTATGCAATGTTATGCAACCCCACTGGCAATTGCAGGTCATTTGTTAGGACACTAAACATCATTAGACAGAAGACTATCAACTGCGCCTTACTATGCCCCCTGCAACACTCCAGAAATACCTCCATGTGTTTTGGTGAGCAGGGATATATATTTATAGATCCCCTCTCTATCGCTCTCTTCATTGATTTACGAATTTAACTAAAAGCTTCTAGAAAAATTTAACAAAAATTATGACCTGTCTAATTATTTTAAATACCTTAATAATTAGCCACCTAAAACTACCTTAAAGCAATCAAAAGAGTACCAAAGAGATAACATTAATGTTTCTTACTATTCTTTATTACATTTCTACAAAATACTTTCATATTTGAATACATTTAAATTTCTAATCTTAACAGAAATAATAATTTTAATAACATAAAAACGAAACTAGAATGTAGACACGTACAGCGATAAATAACATGGTAATCAAACATGATTATTAATGAAGGCGAATAAGAACAATGCAACACAAGAATACATCATTTAGATGGGAAAAAAAATGTTCTCCTCATATTCATTTACGTGGTTACACGATGTTACGGAAAACAAATTACAACATTAAATACACTTAAAAGAAAAAAAAATAAGGAAAATAAGATGTTTAAAAAAAACTTAAGCACAATCAAATTACGACATCAGAAAAAGTAGCATAGAGATATGATGAATCCCACATTTAATGTATAAAATATAGTCAGCACTGTATTGTTTCTAGATATAATATATATTTTAGGAGTGAGGTTTTACATGTAAACTATATTTTAATTTAACGAGCTAAAGGCGACTAGTCAATTAGTTTTGTTTTGTTTTTCAATGAAATTCAAGTATTTTTAAAATGTAAAAAGATTGTATAAGTTTGTTGTAGTGCGACTTCATGCCAAGAAGAGTGGAGAATACATAAAATATGAAGTGGGAGTAATTTTTTTTTTTTTTTTTTAAACCACTTGGCGTGATATTTATTTCAGAGTAATGATACTCAACACAGATTTGATTAGTGACAAGTACTTTATGAGTGTGAGGGGGGGTAACTTGACAATGAAAGTTCAAATATAAATATTCATATACCGTTGCATTAATAGGGATCTACTAAATTGGTAGATTTCGTTGTATAGAAACGCACTTTTTTCGATGCAGACTGGGAAAATGTCTCAAGATTTAGCTGAAAATTATGTGATGTCAAACGGCCTTGAAGAACTCAACAACACTGACACAAGCAGTAAAATCAAGCTTTTATACCATTTTTTTTTTTCTGGTTTGTGGAGGTTTATGTTATCAGATGTGTGGTATAAACAGTTCAAGAACCTCCACTGTTAGTGCCTCTTAGAGCGTTTTCGAGGTCAGAGTACTGACCATCCTCAGTACTCTCAGTTTTTCGGTTGTGGCTCAACCCGAGTCGTGCTCTTGCGACCAGCTGGTAGTACCGAGGATGAGTATGTGACCTCGAAAGCGCTCTAAAAGTCTAGAAGGCTGTTTAACTTTTTTATAGTCAAATGAGGGGGGGGGGCGGTATTTAGACGAAATTTTAATTAAGATTAAGGTGGCAATGATCTTAAATCTTTAAATTTAGGAAAACAATTGATATAAGGAGGTTGAATAACATGAAATGAGACGGAAAGAGAAAAAAAAGGAAAAAATAATAAGTTTTCCTTTTTTGCCTACTTATTTTTAATGTAAATTTATTTGTAAATATAAAACAACAAAATAGGTAAATAAAGAAAACTATTCAAGTAAAATTATGTAAAGACACTTATTTCTCCTACAAGACTAACACGGAATAGAAAGATTATGAGACTTAGCAAGCGTTATCTGAAAGAAGCCATTTTCAGCTCCTTAGAACACAGAATCCAGCAAGAACTACTGATACGTAAACTGGGCGTATACTCCAGTAGCCGAAATACCATCGAAACACTAACCTAACCATTTTGACTCCTTAAATTTATCAATCGAGTCTTAATAATATTTTGAGGAGCCAAATAAATTCTCAGTGAAATTAGTTTCATATATTCAAAAGACCCAATCACCTATGAGTTCCAAAAATAATCTTTACTACGGAATAAACGTATAGATATGAAGATCCTATCCCATATTCAAAGGATCTTGTACATGAGAGATTTTTCATTCAGAGCTCCAGAGAAAGACCCTTAGGTAGCCGAAAGTACCTGAATACTTTTTAAAATGTATAAGAATATAATAATATACATTTTATGAGAAAAATGACAGTTTTTTGTTCTGCGTCACACAAATTCGTAGAATAATCATGTGAGTTATTTATTACATAAATACATATCTTAAACAAATTAGAAACTGAGAACATATTTCAATTTTTCTTTTACTCCTCAGCTAGATATTATCTATCTATACACAGCTAGGGAGGATTATTATCTAGCAATTCAGACAGGCATAAAGCAAGACAAAACTAATTTAGAATATTATATTCGAGAGAGCGGTCTCTAGTACAATTACCCTAAGCAAAACTTCTGGACAGGAGCTTTGATTTTCAAAGAATAGACATTAACAGTATTATGAGAGTAAGAGATGATGGAATAACCCGTGTATCCATAGTAGAGGTTAGTAAAGTTGTACGTAAAGCAAGTAAAGGCGAGTATTGGCATTGGCTTGTATCCACATACGGTTTTGTAAAAAAAAAAAAAAAAAAAATTATACGTATATATAAATGCATATATTTCCAGTAACATATTGTTGTTATTAGATTTATTGAATTACTACGTTAAAGTGAAGTTTTATTGTTATCAAAGGTTTAATTGAGATTTGGCCCACACAGAGATTTTCTTCAAATTTTCTAAAGAAGAAATTGTCTTCTAAAGGCATAAATTTATTCTCTCTCTTTCTCTCTTTTACACACACTATCTCTCTTCTACACGATCTCTCTCCCTCACACACTCTCACCCCCTTTTTCTTGCACACATTCACACTATAAATAAAATCATTAAAGACAGTTTTAAAAATATTCTAATTCAGCAATTATTTGTATTAATTTAATGTGGTTTTTTTTAAACAAACATATAAATATCATCCATTATTATCAACAATTTAAGTTATGTAAAGGCCATGATTATAAGGTCAATAGTTTATCTCGTGTAAGATATTGAGATAACGATCTTTACGACCATGTTACTAAGGCTTCCTGCACTTTCTGGAGCGAGTGACGAAATATAAATGGCAATAGTTACGTGACATTTAAAATTTATTTTTTTTTTTTTTAAATGCTATCTCTTTTCGAAGGAGAACTGGCTCTCTTCCTTGGTAATAATGTTTCATACTTACGGCTAGATATTTTTGAGCAGATCAAAACAACTTTACAAGCTATTCTTTGAGAAATTAAAGGAAAAAAAAACTAGCTTACCCTATCAAGTATCTAAACATCATTTTTTACAAAATAATAATTTTGCAAAAAAAAAAAAATGTGTTTACAAGGTTTTCACAGTAAATACTTAATACTTCCTTGTCATACTTCATTTCTCATCCTAAAGTCTTTGAAAAATTTTTGTTCTAAACAAATGACCATCAATTCGTAAATAAAAAATTTCAAACAGATTCCAAAAATATCCAAGAAAATTAAAGTTTATTATTTGCTGAAAATTGTATGTATATTAGCAAATAGAATTTTCATATGAATGCTTAAATTGAGACAGCGATTTAAAAATATATAATTTAACTTTAAGATGCAGGCACTTGTGAATTTATCTTTTATGAATGGATTATATTATATTTATTTAATATCGCATAATATATCAAGAATATCACAAAATATATTAAGTAAACCACATTTGAAAAATCCTAAAATAGCTATAAAAAATTACTTTCAAATAATAAAAAAAATTAGAATTAGTTATTATGAAAACAGTTTTGGTTAGTATAAGTAAAATGTATAAAAAATCAAATGATACTCACCAAAGCGTTCGAATTAGATCCGCTAACTTTAAGTACTCCATTTTTTAACTTCGCAAGACCTTTTGACATTAAGTACTGAAAAAAAAAAATATAAAAAATAAATTTATATTTAAAGAACAAAAGCTTGAATGTGTTAGGCGCAGAAGCAGGATTTGTCTCTATTATAAATGAAGCAAACCTGTTTGAAAGCACATCCCAAAAGCCTTATAGGGGGCGCCGGGATAGCTCAGGGGATCCGTACGGGTCTCGCAATCCTGACGCCGCGGGTTCAAATCCCGCCCAGGCAATCTTTTATCTATAATATAGAAGCTTGTCCTGAGCCATGGGTGTTTAAAAAAGGGTGGCAACCTGTAGATAGCCCCTCCCTCCAATGACCCTTAGTGGTTGCAAGGGAGGCTAACCCAGCAAAAAAAAAAAAAACTTTCATGTGTTGTCTTTTTGAGAAATGTATATAATTTGTAGCGGTACCTAGTTCTCATAGAATTAGGTAAAACATTTTTGTATTTCCAACAACTTATTAGTGTCAATAAGAAATATTTCTATACTAATTAACTAAAATAAATTTTGTTTCAAAATGTAGTTAATTTTATATAAGAAATTTATGTATTTTTAAATAAATTTATATATT
>KZ811866.1:0-10565 GCA_000696205.2 Oncopeltus fasciatus | reverse complement strand
CTTTTCAAGCCTAATCCATTTCTAAACAAAACAAAAAAAAAAATTCAAAGTAATAAAATTAAATACAGAATATATATACAAATATAAATAAATGAACAATAAATGAATATATAAAGTATGAGAAAGGTATATCGTTATATGACTACATACTCACATATTTTAAATAATTATAAAAATTATATTTCCACCCTAACAAATCCCCCAATGATCACTAAAAACAAATAACACTATATTGTGCTTGCCTAGTCGGTCGCCAGAAAATGTTTCAAGCAGGCCTTTCGGAAGAACGACGACCCTTTAACCTCAAGAGGCAATGCATTTAGCTCCCTTGTTGCTGCGATGTGGAATGCACACCTGAATATGTCCGTTCTACAGGAAGGTAACAAGAGCATTCCAGCATGCCTTTCCCCCTAATCCATGAGAAATTGTCGTAGAGGTCTCTCGGCAATCTGGTGTCTAAAACAGATTCAACCTCCCGTAGTCCTCTGTTGTGAGCCATCCTAGCCCCAAACGTTTCGGAGTAATATGTTCATCCCATCGCATACAATGAATAAATCTAATGGCCGTATTTACTGCCCTCTTGATCCGGATGTCCTCCGTGCTGTTAATGTCTATTTAGACCGAATCGCAATCAAGGAAGACACCAACCTCGCCTTTACCTCTTCTGACAATAAACGCTTCCAACTCATCAATGGATGCAGAGAGATCCGAGCTCCATTTGCTACAGCCATCGCCTGATCTTTCCAAGTCAGTGTGCTGTTGAAAATCACTACTAGTACTTTTATTTGTTTACTTTTAGGAACTGCCTGACTGCCAATGATCAGTCCAGGTATGAGCTCTAAATCATACTTAGCTAGCATCTTTGAAGTACCAACCAATAGCCACTGTGACTTGCTTGGGTTAAGGGACAGCTGGTTAATCAACGACCATTCTCCTAGTCTTGCGATGTCCTCATTCGGGAGAAAGAGAGAGAGAGAGAGAGAGAGAGAGAGAGAGAGAGAGAGAGAGAGAGTTGTATAATATGTTTTGACCAACTAGTTGGTTTAGCCAACTTGAAGTTTTGAATATTTGAATGCTTAATACTAGGTTTTATATGTGTGTTGCATGTGAATAATAAAAGTTTGCATTTATATGTGTTATGGGATGTGGAGAATCAATTTATTAAATAAATTAATATTCTCTAAATGGAGAGTTTTTTTGATCGTAGATATTATTATTAAATTTTTTTTGTTGGGGTTCGATCAAGATGGATTAAAAAAATACCAATTTCTAAAAAAGTGTATTTTTTAAATTATCTGCCAACGTTTTGGCTTACATTGTAAGCTATCTTCAGGGCTGTCATAAAGGCGAGAGAGGACGTTGTGTCCCTAAGGTCTCATTTTCATGACCTTATATAAAATTTAAAATATTAGCCTACTTTCAAATTGAGAGTTTTTTGACAGTAGATATTATTTTAGATGTTTTTTGTTGGGGTTCGGTCAAGTCTTGACTGAACCCCAACAAAAAAAACATCTAATAATTAGTTTATTTTGTATCATATTCCTAGGTTGCCATCAATATTCTATTTAGTGGATGATTTTTTGATGCTTGTATTTTATAATAATATGCCAAATTTAGTTGAGTTCTTCTGTATTCAAGCGGNTTATATTAGTTTATTATTTTGCCTTCTATCTGCTCAAAGGGAATGTTAAAGAAGCCATAGTTTACTATTATATATATTCATGTTCATAATAATTATACTTCTCTTTGAGAGATCTATTATACAATCAGTATTGTTTCCTCTATTAATTATTTGAGGGTTTTTTTTACCAAGTGTCAGTTGTTGAACAGAGGAGCCTGAGTTAAACTTCATATAGGTATACTATTTTTAACTAGTTCTTAAAAACTTGCTATTTCTATCAAGTTTTTGTTTTTTAAAGTTCTTATAAAATATGGTTCATTCCTAATATATTTCATATATTGTTAGATTTTACAACTATCCTCATTTAGATTAAATGTTTTATGAGTTAAAGAGGGTTTTCCTTTTATCTACTTTGCCAAATGATTACCAATAACGATTTTGGCTCTGGTTTAGACTAACATTTATCTTCTCTTCCTGCTGTCAAGGGTGCTTCAGTTTAGCTTATGGTGTAATTGACTCTGTTTAGTATATTCTAATATTGAATATTAAGTTCTTTCATGAAGTAGAAAGGGTTCTTAAATCTGCTTTTAGTGACTATTAGTGTTAAGACCTAATATTTAGTTATTCTTTTATGTCTATTTATGCATCTAGGAGTGCTATGGTTCTCTGTTTTATGTTGTTATTTTTGAGATTTTTTCTAGAACATTAATGATCCAATATCGATCAACAATAACTTATCACTCACTTTTTTTGTTTAAGCCACTCTTTACTTCACCCTTTAGTGAATATCAAAGGAATGCATATTTTTTCTGATAAAAAAAATTATTTTTTAATTTTTTTTACATTAAATTTAAATGAATAATTTTGAAATTTTTTATTTTTTAGAGACAAACCAAACATACTAAATTTGTCCGGGATCTTATTAGAGAAGTTTGTGGGCATGCTCCTTATGAGAAGAGAGGTATGGAATTGTTGAAAATCAGCAAAGATAAGAGGGCACTCAAATTCTTGAAGAGGCGTGTAAGTATTGCATTTCATATTACTTGTTAATAACTAATTCAATGGAACTGTGACCTGGTGTCTCTATGCCTTTGCTTGTTCTCACGTGACATGATTATTCTCTTATAATTGTTGTAAATTTGGGTTATTCATTATAATTATGTTTTAAACCCCAAAGCAATATAGAAGATACCTTACTATAAATAATTGTTGCTAAGTTTCCAGTTGAAACTTAGTTAACTGTTAAAAGGTGACTGTCATTTGTAAGTAGCCCTTACTTGTCATAACACGTACAATTGATTTATCCTTTTTTTTCTTTTTTTTTTTTCTAGATTGGTACGCATATTCGAGCAAAAAGGAAACGAGAAGAACTTAGTAATATCCTCACTCAAATGAGGAAAGCACAAGCCCAACAGAAATAATTTTTATAAAATAAATATTTTTATTCTCTACTGTCTAATTTTTTTTAAAGGGCACGTTTGTTATAAATTTTAAAACATATCTCAGTACAACTTTTCATGCACACATCTATTTGTGGAATAAACAGCTGTTTCTACCTTGAAACCTGCTTGTGTAATGAGGAACACAATGCCAATGTAAGAATTAGAATTTTTCTAAAATAACATTGTTATTCCTTCATGGTTCTTAATAATCAGGTCTCATAAAACAATTTTTACTTTACTTGGTTTGCTCAGTATGTTAACAATAAGGCGCAGGTCACTGAATGTATTAAGGTGCAGAGGTATTGTAATTTTCCCTATACTAACAAAGCAACAGAGATAATTACAAGTCAGCTAGCCAGAAGCTACACTTATATATATTTTTTTTAAATGAATCAGGATAGAGCTAATCCTAAGAAAAACTGGTTACCCCAAATAGTTAATATTCAAGTTGAATTATTGAGCTACAATAGTGAATATTTCTAATGGGTTCTTAATAGTAAGTAAAACTTAATATAATCTTTTTAATATTTCTGTCTATTTATTAAGTATGTAGATTAAGTAAATCCTACATTTATGGTATGCTATTGGATAAGTTTTATACTAAACATGAGGAAAGGGGTATAAAAAAAATACTACGGACAGTAATTTTTACTTTTATGCATTGTCTTATAGAAGCATGCACTGCCATTTCTTTACTTAAATCATCAAGTCATATCTATAAAATAGTAGCTTAAAATAAGAGTTTGTCCATTTTTAAATAAGTATTAAAAAATTCATTTTTCTAGTGAATACTAGTGTATTAGATATAATGCAAATTCTTACCACTAGTTAACGATCTATTATACTGCCCTTTAATCTTTTTATAGATATAAATTTATTATTCAATTAAAGCTAACAGCTACTTTACAATGATATGCAGTAAGTCCTAATCACAATCTATTTATCACTGAACTGTTACTATTAGTTTATCACAGTGGAAACTGAAGACACCACAGGAACTCTCAAGGCACGAGCTAGCTACTTATATAGGGCCTTAGAGTAGGTCTGGAATATTCTAAATGTCTGTGGAGGTCCTCGGTCCTCCCTGTCGAGTATAGACCCTCTCCCAAGCATTTATAACAATATATTTTTAAATAGGATTTTAATTCCTGAAAACACTCACAAATCAAGTGATTGATTATATAGGACTTCTATAACTATTATGATTATCAAATAAGAAACAATTCTTTGCAGTTTTCATATATTTGAATTGCTGAGTGCTTTTTGAATTGTTGATTCCTTCTTCGGAGCTTAGTGGATTCAATGATTCTGGAAGAACTTAAAAATTAGAGTATATGAAAAGTGTAAAGAATTAAAATCCTAATTGTCATTAACTTCACCACCAGGAGAAAAAAAAAATAACTTTTTTAACTAACCTTTTCTAAAAATGTTCTCAAAATTTCAGTCATACAAACAAACAATTGCAAGTATGAATAATCCCTCTATTTGTCATTCCTTTTGAGGTAATTAATAAAGGGTTTCTGAAGAAAATTTCTTAATAAAGATATATTAATGAGAACAAATTATAACGAAATCCTTCCAAGTTCAAATTAGTGTGTGTAAAATGACTAAGAAAGATATTACAAATTTCTTTATAATTGAAGTATTGAGTAAAAAATAAATAAAATGAAATACCATGTAAATTTATTAGTATCAATGTATAAAAAATTTAATAATAAGACTAAACTTCAAGTGAAAACTTTTTAAGAATAGTATGCCATTGAAATTAACTTCCTGAGAACAAGACATGGAGTAAGTAGTAAGAAACTATGTAAGGTCTAAGATTAGTGATGCTCGCCACATTACCTAATTTCCATAATACAGGAATGATAGTCTGCTGGTCATTATCAAATTTGCGTTTATATATTATATTCATTGACACTAGAAGTAATAATCACATGGATTGAGGCCAAAGGGAAAGAGAAAACAGTTTCAATAGATTTTATTTATTGAACTTAATTTTTAAAGCAACAATCATCAATTGATATGATATTTTCTTAGAACATAAATTTCTATTTTACCAGAAATATCCTATGCCAGTAGTAAGGCACCTTTTACTTCACAATTTTTTTCATCCATTTAAACAAAAAACACTAATTATTAGATAAAATAAATGCAAGGGTTTTTTTTTTTTCTATTCCCTTGCAATTATTGTATAAATTTAATGTGGGATTAAATACCACAACAAATATAATATTAAACTAATTATTAGATTATACAATTGCACCTCATCTGAAAGACATTACACTTTCTACTTAACTACTGCTAATTTTATAAAATAACGTGTTTAATTGTCAATTCACTTGCTCTAAATTACAAATTTTATTACACTAAAATCAACGGTTATATTTTCCTCTGCATACACGTAAAAATCGAAAATCATTATCATCCTATTGGTTCTGATACACAATACATTTCTCTAAAACTATAAGTTATGAAGACTTGTAACTACTATGATCAAATGGTGAGTAAAACTTATGGCTTGTTAAGAACTAAAAAAGAATGCTGGCAATTATGAGTGCCATTTACCAGCCTGGGAAATTTCCTAGTATTGTAAATATTATTTTTTGTTTGTCTTTCATTTAACTATTAAAACAATTCAGATAAGCTTAATAAATTAAGCAATTATTGAAGTAAACAATACTTATTTTATCCAGCATTGACCAGAAAACTCTCCTCTTAATTTTAATTTAAACCATAAAAAGCGACCACTGGATAATAATGAAAAACTGGCATTTTCAATATTATACGGGGTGCTACTCCCTTAAATAAAATATTGGATTTTTTGTTAGTGTGAATCAACAAGAAGTGATCTAGTCGACTACCATTAAAATAAGTTGTCTAATTTTATTAAAGTTCATTATTGCCAGAATTTAAATAAGAGTGAAGTAATTAAGAAAGTCTGTCATGCAGAAACTGCGTAATCTAAGCTGTTCTTCCTTGTTTCAGGACATAAATTAGAGTATAAAGAAATTTAATTAATTATAAGGAAATGTAATTTACAAGCTAGAGAGAACTCTAAGCTTTGGTTAGGAAGAGGAGGGGAAGTACACACCCATCATAAATTTTATAACTTGTTGCTTTATTAAATATATAGGACTAACATTTAGGAAACATTTTATACCTATATATTCTTTAAACTTTTTTATAAGTCTTTCTTTTAACTTATTAAACTTTTTTAATAAACTTATTTTCAAATAAGAATATATAGCACGGTTATATATTTTGATCCTCTCCTAAACCCCTCACACGGTTTTAACCAAAAATGAATTATTTTAAGAGCTTGAAATGAAAAAAACGTAATATTAACCTAAAAACATAATTTGATTTCAATATTTTAAAAATAATAGTTAAATTAATAAATAATTACACATTAACTAAGTTTTAAATCTTTCTTAACATGCTTTCTTTTTAAGAATGGAATAGAATATATGGTTGGAGGTTCGTTGGCTGCCAAGTAATATGCTGGAGAAATTAGTCAGGGGTCTCGAAAAATAAAATACTCCAAAATTGTTGGGCAGTTATTTTAATATCAACTTGTAAGTCATCATCAGGGTGATAGTGATGTCTGGAGAGATCTCTGAGGGAGATTTATGGTCACATCTCAGAGAAGTCTCTCACATCTGAGAGAACTCAGTTTAGTTCTGCACTCTGAGGTGTGACCATAAACCCTCTTCAGAGAACTCCAGACATCACTATCACCCTGATGATGACTTACAAGCTAATTCATAACATCGGCAATATTAAAATAATTACCCAAAAATTTTGGAGTATTTTATTTTTCTGATCCTGTCTGAAACCCTAGCTAATTTCTCCGGAATAGAATATATGTTTAAAAAATTACATTTTATACCTATTTAGTTCTACACATTTTAATGTATTTAACCTGCTCCTTCATTGGAAACTGTTAATGCAGCACAAAAAGTACCAAGTAAATGACTAATTATAATAATAATTTCTCTCATCTTGTTTTAATTCATGAATGAAGAACTTAAATCCTTAAGAAACTCATAAGATCAGTTAAAGCACTATCATTTTCACGTTCTCCCTTCTGATAAAATGTCTTTTTTGTAATACCTTACACACCTAGTGAAATAGCATCTGTGATTGACACCAATAGAATTGCCTAAAAACTAATGTTTTCTAGTTTATATTTGATCTCACATTCTGATTTTGTAGTTTCATCTCTGCTATATTTTACTGAGAGTTTGTAATAATTTATTTTTTTACTCAATAAAGAATTGTTGTTATTTAATGTTATTTAAAAAATATAAATTAATAGATATGATTTTTACTTCCTAATTTACTTCCTTTAACTTTTTATTTCAAATGATTGAGCCAGAAGGATTATGGATATTTTAGTTAGTCTACTTCAGCTTAAAAACTTGTTTCTTCTTTTGCTTTTATATGTTTTTTCTCTTTAAAATGATAAATTTTGTGAAATTAACTACTAGACACCAATAGAAGTACCATGACAACATTAGGCACTGTTGGTTGTTATTCTAAAAGGGTGAACACACCTTACATAACTACTGAGACCCTCTAGTCAGGAATTCTTTGATAGGATATTTGGATGGGTCCTTAGGAAATTGTGAAATAATGTGGAATAGCAAGATATACAAATAGAACATTTTTGTTACTACCTGTAACAGATGCACACTTCAAGGAGAAAACATAAATATGTCCTCCATTGAAAAAAAATATTTCTTTTAGCTGATTAATCCAAATTTCTAGTGATAGGATTTGAAATAATAATTTCAATTACTGGTCCATGACTATAAACAAGTAGTCAATCAGCATCTCTGGCCAGTAAACTTGAGATTTTTAGGCAACTGTCTTAACTTCACTTGACTAAGGCCGAAAAATGCAGGAATTGTAATAACCATCAGTTGATAATCTTTCTTTCTCCGGCAGAAAAATGAGGTCTAATCCTCATCCTTGCTCTAAGCCAAATAGAATAACAGTCTTATTACTTAACTACTTTTCAGCTTTATTTCCCTTAAAATATCGCCTAGTAAAATAGAAATGATTAATAAATAATTAAAAACGGAAATATGGATAGTTTAAAGCTGAGAATAATTACATGAACATTGTCCAATTAATTACAAACTTTGGCACACTTGGAGGGAATAGACTTTATGGACTATAAGTACATTTTTTTTAATTGCTTGAGTGTTGAGTTGTCACTAAACTTCTAAAATTTTCTTAGAAGACAAAAAAAATGTTGCAAATTATTACCCAATAGGTCATTTTCCCCAGTTACAAAAAAAAAAAATAAAACTTTTTTATATTTTATTATAAAAGTTGCTCAAAATTACCTTCTTCCTTTTTTATTATATAAATATTATTGCCTTATACTTTTATATATTATATTCATTGACACTAGAAGTAATAATCACATGGATTGAGGCCAAAGGGAAAGAGAAAACAGTTTCAATAGATTTTATTTATTGAACTTAATTTTTAAAGCAACAATCATCAATTGATATGATATTTTCTTAGAACATAAATTTCTATTTTACCAGAAATATCCTATGCCAGTAGTAAGGCACCTTTTACTTCACAATTTTTTTCATCCATTTAAACAAAAAACACTAATTATTAGATAAAATAAATGCAAGGGTTTTTTTTTTTTCTATTCCCTTGCAATTATTGTATAAATTTAATGTGGGATTAAATACCACAACAAATATAATATTAAACTAATTATTAGATTATACAATTGCACCTCATCTGAAAGACATTACACTTTCTACTTAACTACTGCTAATTTTATAAAATAACGTGTTTAATTGTCAATTCACTTGCTCTAAATTACAAATTTTATTACACTAAAATCAACGGTTATATTTTCCTCTGCATACACGTAAAAATCGAAAATCATTATCATCCTATTGGTTCTGATACACAATACATTTCTCTAAAACTATAAGTTATGAAGACNGAATCTTTTATTAATCCTTTCAGTTGTCTGATAAATCTTGTATGACAGGCAGAATATAAATCTCAAAATCTGTATGATTTAAATCCTTTTGATTCTACACAACATTAACATAAAATATCAAATTTCGAGGATGGGGTTATGATTTAATGAGGTCATTCATAATAGTTTTTTTTTTTTAAATAATTAAAATTTGTGATTACTAAATAGATAATGCTATGAAAAAAGATTAGCAACTAACTGGTCTATTTTCATTTGATCAATTTGTCAGATGACGGAAAGTCAAGTCATGGTGAGCAGCTACCTCAATGAAAAAGGGATATCGATCATTTCCTTAGTCCTTCCACAGTTCCAATCTGCCTCCTCCTCCTCTTGAGTTAACCCTTTCCCAAAGCTTAAGTCTTTTTTGCTCAAAGTCTTTTGCCAATTGTGGAAGTGACAATGGCATGTATGAGTTGACCTCCACAATATTTTTTTTTGCAAGATTAGTCTCACGGCTTTTAGCATGTTTCTCACAGGAATATCAATCTATTCACATTGATCCCATGTGAAATTATATTCAACAAATTTTTTACAAAAAGTGTATATCAAGGAAAATATTTTACATATTTGAATGTTACTTTTAAGGGTTGGGAGGGACTCTTATTTTTAAGTATAGAAAGCAAATTCGGTTCTTAGGTTTTCTATTACAAACAGTAAAATAAATTCATTTTTAGCTGATATAGAATGAGGGGATGGGGAGGTTTAGAGGAAGGCTAACATTTATAAAGCGAATATCTTTGCTCTATAATATTAGTACAAAAAAAATTACAAGCAGATATTCAAATAAGTAACTATAAAGATCGGGCAGTACCCTCACTCTTGCCTCCCAATTATACCAGAGCCAGACTTAGCAATCTCGTCTTTTGCCCTCATTGTCCTTAATAGTCTTAGAAGTTTTTAAGATCTACTCTTATTTGTATATATTTTCCTTGAAAATGTGAAATTCCACTTAGTTTGCATAGCTCCTACAGAAACTTTTAAGTTATTACGACAAATAAGCCATTTACAAATATTAATTTAGTTGTGGTGTATTATTCCACATAAATTTTAAACAATTATGTGAGGGAATAGAATAAAAACTCTATCTGTCCCAGCCAGGACTCGAACCTGGATCTCCTGCTTTTCAGGCTGGTCAAGTCTTGACTGAACCCCAACAAAAAAAACATCTAATAATTAGCTTATTTTGTATCGTATTCCTAGGTTGCCTACTGCTTTTTTTTTTATTATGCCTAAGTGTTATTTATTTAGACTATTTAGAAGACTAATAAACATTACTATGTGACTTGATGTTTGCATATATGTCTAATGTGCTAATGAAAATATTATAGACACCTGCAGTTGAAGAAAGATATTATGAAGATGGATACTATTCCGGTGATAGCTATGATGAAGAAAATTAATTCTGATTTTGCATGTTTCTTTATAAATTTGCATTTAGTAGCTAATGTGTTTTGTTAGTGTTTTCTAGTTTATATTTGAT
>KZ811864.1:0-11088 GCA_000696205.2 Oncopeltus fasciatus | reverse complement strand
AAGTAAGTTCTCCTCTATATATATATATATAATGGAAAATCCTAGGGTTTTGCATGATTTGGAAAGTTCATACACAAATATTGAATGATTTGCCTAGTTTACACAGCGTCTCCGCCAAAAATTCTATTTCTGCGGTATCTGCCTTTCGGCTTACGCTACACCCGCGTCCTATGTGGCGAATTTAAACTGCAAACTATATTATCGATTCCCAAAAAAAAAAATTTTTCTGTAAGTCGATATGTCTTGAAAAATTGACTGGGAGAAGAACGCGACCCGGATCCAATACGAGGCGAGATTGGCAGCCAACAGAGTTCACATAATCTTTGAAGGGGGCTCCAAGTTTTACGAGAGAGTTATACCCTACAATAAATGTTTATGGGCAACTTTTAAGATGCCATGGGCTACTGTTACCCTGGACAAGAGGCTGGAACTGATCGCTGGAGTCTGTGACAAATAAATGGAGAGACAGAATTCCATTCGTTAACACTCAATCGCGAATTTTAACGGCGGCTCTAACTTTTTTGTTTTCCTTCTTGAAAGTATGAAATCGACTGATCTGTTACACTTTCATTTGTCTTTTAGCTTTACTTCACCTTCGTTAAAATGGTGTATTGTAGTACTTTCCTTTTTCTGTCATTGAATTATGGGATAAACCAAAATATCAACATTATTTATTCGCTGAACATTTTCAGAGGCATAAAACATATTCTCAGAGCTCATCAGGAGTGTATAGCATGTGGTGGCTCTTAGGGAAGGGAGAATTTTGTATCCTTAGGGCTTACAAGACTTAGACGCTTATTCGTCGGTTATGGTCCTCAAAGCTCTCAGCATTAACTAAATGAAATTAAAGTACGTATATTCACATTTTTTGTTATTCCACTCTTATATTAATTTCATTCTAATCCATATGCAATCCCTGTCATCGGACTCCAATCCTTACACCCCCCCATCTCCGGCTACAAAAACGGAGACGTCATCTTGAACTCCAGGGTCTTAATGCCTAAACTTATTGGGAGTGGGTCACGGTTATGGGCCCCTTCTCCCTGCATAGTGATGCTTATTTATTGATTTTAATTTTTAANAATTAACAGACTATAATAAACAAATATTTATTAATTAAAAAAATGTTATGTTATAATTCTCATAAAGCATTTGTTAGCAGCAATTTTTCGCAAATAGTTAGAAATGTGTGTTTGCGTCTGAAATCGGTAGGAAGAGGACGGACCGAGACAAAATTTTAAATGGTATAGGTTTTAGAGGAAGATAAAAATTAAAAATCTTAATATGTTCGTTATTATTGTCCGTATGAACTTAATAAAAAAAGTTTTTAACAAAATAAATTAAAAATTTAATTTTGTTAAATTTGTATTCATATAATACATTTCGGGAAAAAAAATAATGTTTTTGAAGATATTTAAGTATTTAATTAAAAGTGTAAGGTGGACCCTCATATTTTAAATGTATAAAAAGGGTATTCGGATCTAATTCATATAAATGCTGATTGTTGAATTAACTAATTTTTGGTCGAAATCATCTGAGATTGAAGGAGTTTTAGAGGAAGATCTAAGTTTACAGTATTAATACATTTTTAGTTATTTATTTTAGATATGACAAAGCTTAATATTTAAGGAATAATTTAGTCGCAAAGTTTGATTTACAAAAATGTCTTTAACATTTTTTACGAAATCGCTTATAAAATAAAATATTCAGTAATATAACTGCGATGAGTGAGTAATTTTCTCTCTTCCTTCTAGACCAGTAAGGCAGGATTACAATTTATTTTATTATTTATTTAATCTTATTAATCTAGTATTCTTAAGCATCTTTAAGGATACTAAAATAATAAGAAATTTGTTTTTGTGTGATTTATTTATTTTTACTTTTAAAGAAAATAATTTTTTTTAAAATCTCAATAAGTTATTGAACTGTCTTTAAATACATATACATTCAAAACATTTGTTTTGAGGATTCCTTTCTTGATGCAATACTTAATATATAAACCAAAACTCTGAAAAATTATAAAAAATCCAAATTTTGGAATTTTTTTTTTTTTTATCAATACTTAGACCGAACAACTTTATGCCTTAAAATACATTGATTTTGGTCTGATTTTATTCCTTGGACAGATCACTTATCATACTGGAGAGGGTTGTTTTCGCAGCGAGGGCTCACTAGACTTCCGAAGCAACCCTCGGACTAACATAGCCATTGTAACCCCCCTGTTCCACCTTATTCGAAGCGCAACCACCGGCAACCCCCTCCCTCGCCGTCGGCTATATTAACTTGAAGTCGTGCCGTCCGGCAATAGGACCATCACGCGATACTAATAAGATCATCCCTCCTCTACTTCTCTCTCCCTTTCCCGTACACTCCCTCTTTCTCCATCCCTTACGTCCACATCTCCACAGCCCTTCGTCAGGAAAGGGGGGGGAGAGAGAGAGACAGTTAGCAGTCTTAATTTCATTGCATTTATATTTAATTCCTAATCAAGTAAGTTCTCCTCCGTGGTCTCTCCATAACTTGAGGGTGGTTACTACAGAAAACCTCCAACAATTCTTGCTGCCCTCTGGCGGCAAATCAATACACATTATTGAATTTATAAATATTATTTTTTGTAGTATTTAATCCTACTTAAATTTTACTAATTTTTAGTGCAAGATAACAGAATAAAAAAACTACCTGTCCCAGCCAGGACTAGAACCTGAATCTCCTAATATTCCTAATGGATCCTCGTCCCTTTGGACCATTTTAGCCATTATCCAATTCATCCATTGGTTTCCCATCTTTTTATTTCTTTAAACCATTCTTCTCCTCACTAAAACTATTACCAAGAAAGCTGAAACAATTTTTAAAAAAATAATTTTTTTTTCTTTATTCTCTAAGGTCGAATCCCAACTATTAGAACTTATCAATAAGGTAACCAACTGTATTCGTGTTATTTGATTTTTTAAATTTTCTTTTCAAATTACAATATTGATAAAAAAAATACAACTAAATAATTTTAACTTATTTTAAAAAAGGAGTCATTAACTTTGACCAAGGTGACAACAGGACCCCTATCGCCTTCATGATTGCCCTGAAGATGGTTAATATGCCATCTTCAGAGCTCTCATAAAGGCGAGAGGGGACGTGTTGTCACCTGTATACTTATATTTAAAAAAAAAAATTTTTTTATTTCCTATTCTTTGCTGACGTTTCGGCTTACATAGTAATGTTAACCGAAACCTCAGCGTAGATTAAGAAATACACTTTTGTTTTAAATTGTAATTTTTTTTAATCAGTCTTTACCGAACCTAAAGCATTAATTTTTTTGAGAAGTAAACTAGTAAAGAATCATTTTTTTTTACTTTTGGGTGGGTTATAATAGTTATTTTTTGTTAGGAAAAAAAATGTATTACGTGTTATCGTATGTTTTCCACCTAATACCTTTAAATATAGATTTATCGGTTCCATCACACTTCCTTCGCTGCTGCGGTTTGTGTCAGCAGGGATGGGGTTGTAGTAAGAATAATTCTGATTTAATGTCGAACAGCCCGAGTACGGCCGGCGGAGGGGTGGGGGGGAGGGGTTCTAACCCAACGCGAACCCGCAAGATCCCATCAACACTTCCATTACGTATGACACAAGTTCGGAAATGAGATCAAAAGGTTCCATCCGGGGGGGATAATAGGCTGGAATGGCTTTCCCAATACGTCGCGAGGATTTGAAAATTCCTAAGGGTATTGCCGCTAAAATTGATATCCATTGGTGCCGGATGCGACGGGAGTCAAAATAAAAATAAATAAGTAAATAGATAAAATAAAAAAAAAAACAATAAAATAAAAACAGAAGGTTATAATGCCTCAGCCCACAGGATGGAGTTCGGTTTCTGTACGCTTCCTTCGGGTTTGCATTCATGTCTGCCACAACGGAGGAATGTCAAATACAACTGCCATTTAAATTGACACCTTTGGGTTGATGCTCCGTGGGAACAAAGGATTTTTCCTGTCACTTAAGTCCGGATAAATTTCCGCGGTGAAATTAAGCTACTCACGTTGTTTATAGGGCGTCAATTGAATAATTTCCACAGATCTTCACGAAGTCTACAATAGAAAAGTAAAAAAAGAATACGGCTTGTTCTAAGTTTATATATATATAATTACGTTTATATAAGCTCTAATGTATTGTATTTTATAAAAACAGTGAAATCAAATTCTGTTCTCAAAATTTTTTTTGGAAACCCTTTGATAAGTTCCTAATTGCTGAAATAGATTGAGTGGTAGAAAAGGTGAAAAGGAGACCACAAATTAAAATCTTAACATTATAGAGGAAATAAATAAAACAAAATGGGTGTAAGATATAATTTGGTAACATTTAAAAAAATAAAAATAAAAATATAAACTTGTATTGAGCATTATTTTTAAAAGTGTCATTTCGGGTATTGGGCAGGTCTTATTATTTATAAAATTTAGAAAAAACTTCGATATTTATACGATTTTTTTAAGAAGAATAATTTACTTTTAAAATGAAATGAGGAGAAAAGTATAATTTAAAGGGAAACAGAATATTATTACATTAATAACATAGTTTTTATTTGAGTTACGAAAATATTTGTGTAATATAATTGATGAAAAATCAAATTATATAAAATTGATGTTATACAAAATTTTAACGAAAACACTTTTATAATGAAGGTATTTTAACGGATATAGTAAGATACCAGATAACTTCTCCCATCCCACGTCTTCCCGGCAAGTATAGAGGCAGTTAGTGGTCTTCTTTTTTTTTTTTATGTTCATTGAACTCTCCATCTTGTAAGACATTTAATGTATTTCATTAAAATATTAATTATCTATGAAAAATTTGCTTTGCTTACGCAACGCCTGCGTGATGGATATAAAAACTGGCCTTTAGACTTTGTCCATTTTACTTGGCTTTTTTGCATTGTGTATTAGAAAGAGAGAGTAAAAGTCTGCTAAAAATCATGTGCATGTCTGCACTCTGATTAGCAGATTTCCTGAAGAAAATAAACAATTTATTGATGAAACAAAACTGCCTCGATCAATAATCCCAACTCTAGAACAGTTAAAATAAAAGTCTTAGATATATAGATATCAAATCTAAATTATATTTAAAAAACATGCTCAATTACGGAGGTCGAATTCGGCTGGGGCATGGCTCTTCGTTTGTGTCTCCTTCATGGCTGCATCCCAATTGATACCCCACATAAATGNATGTTTAGGACATATAAATATTAACATACTTACCAGAAGTAATAAATATTTTATATAAACATAATAAATTTAATGGACCATAATATAACATTAATAGCCAGTGAATTATGAAAGTCAGGCTACATAAAGTAGTTTGTAAATTTAAAATTTGAAATTTGTGATTTTCTCTTGCTGTTAATGAGAGGTGATAGAGGGGATAGAGATTCACTGATAGAAAATTACAAGTGAATAAGGTAATATTCTAGTAATTTTATGGTGGACTATATCGTTATGATTATCTAAATAAATTTTAAAAATATGTTGAAAACTAGCCAGAGCTCCACTGTGCAGAGTTTATATATTTGCATAAATTTCCGTATTGCCTCCTCTATCCTGGAAGTTCCCTTCCAGCAGTATATCTTGAATCGTGAATCTCTCCTGGAGTATCTGAGCATTTGACCATACTTTCGTCCCTTCCCCGCCCATTCTTCAGGAGATAGTGTCTGTCCACCTTACAGCCAGATGTAAGTCAAACCTGCGGACGTTAGCCGTATGTTTTATTCAATGACGTTACGAACCATCCACATACCCATACCTTCACCAAATGGGGATTGTTCATGCAAGACTTTCCCTTATCTCAGGTTGATATGAAGGAAAAGTCCTCTGGTCATTCATTGTAATTTGAATGTTCTTCTTAAAAATAATTATTGATGTAATACTCCCAAAGCTTAAATTAAAAAAACAGCAAGATTCATACAAAAATTGGTTAATTTTGATAATAAAAGATACATTGCATACAAAATAGTTGCTAAAGAAGTAACTAATTATTAAAGGACTATCATACCTTCTATTATCCGTCTTCATTGGTTTCTGCAAACCATCTTCTGTTGGCGAGTGCTTTCGGACATTGTCCATCCTCGTGGCCGAATACACATGAACACATGTTCACTGTCACGGTCTGTATTCAGTGAACAATGTATTCGGCCAGAAGATGGGCAATGTCCGAAAGCGCTCGCCAACAGAAGATGTTAAAAAGGCATAACTTGTAAGTCACGATATATATGTATGAACCTTCACTACTACACATTTTTAAGATATATAACATTTAAAATCAATGTGCAATTTACTAATTTGTTTACCATTAATTTCAAAAACATAAATGAGTTCATTAATGTCAGCAATTTGATATGCGAGAGACAGAAAGGCTTTCTCTCTGAGAAAAACCGAATTATAAAATCACCAATATCTTTGTTATTGAAGAGACATTTAGTTGGCATAATATGTGAAAAATGTTATTTTTTAGTGAGTTACCAAGACATGATAGTGGCTAGGAAGGGTGAGTTACCCTCCTTTCGGCTAAATATAGAAAAAAATTTCGGCATAGCTGCCAACTTTAAAAAAATGCTAAGTAAGTCCGTTATCCGCTGAAATCAGGACATTTTCTGTCTATGATATAATAGTACTAATCTATAGAATATCTAGGCGATTGTACAAATTTTTTCTTCTCTCATTGTCTATTTATTTATTCTGTTTTTTGTCAGAAATTTGAAAAATTAAAAGACATAATAAAATTCACATTGCTATTCTGGTAATATCAATAATGCAATTTAACTTCTTTAAGGGGCTAGGCACAATACAAATGAAGAAAAAGAAAATTTTCATGTTTATTAGTCTTATGGGTAAAATAATATTAAAAAAAGGAGTTTAACACGTTATTTCCCATTTTTTGTATTTTAAAAATTTATTATGAATAAATACACATTAAAGAAAATATTTAAAAATTTAACTAGGCCGTCAGCCGACCTTAGAGATCTTACTATGTTCTTTTAGCTCTAAAATCAAATTCCCTAGTCTTATACGTATCTCATCTTACCCTTAATAAAACATAAAAGTCCTATTTAATTTACACAGATTCTGTGAGACGGAAATAAATTTAACTGGCGCGAAAAGGGAGAGGAAATATTGAAATATCATGAATACACTAAATTTTTCTTCAATAAATATTAATTTAGTTGTGGTTTATTATTCCAAGTAAATTTTAAACAATTAATGAGAGGGAATAGAATAAAAATCTATCTGTCCCAGCCAGGACTCGAACCTTGATCTCCTGCTTTCTGGGCCGGTATGTTTCCACAACACCACCTCTCAATAATTGTTTATAATTTCTTTTTCGTTTTACAGAATTTTGGATTCAACAGAATTCACAGGAGTTAAGCTGGATTTGTGGAATGGAACAATTTATCGGAAAACTGTACCAATTATTTTCTTATTTTTTTGCTTTTTGGGGTATGTAATTTTTTCAGGCAAGTTTATCTTTGCCAGTCTGTAGTATTAGCATTCTTGTGAGTCAATTCTCGCATGACTCATTCTAATTCTCCTCTCCCCTGGGAGCACACCTTTATTAGGGAACAATTAACCTGCAAGTGATCAATGCAAATGAACAGGCCCCTAGAGGGTGGACACGTGTTTTCTTTCGTTTTCACCCCCTACAGCCCTTATCACAAGAGCGGCTATTAAATTTTATTACTATGTTCATAACTGTTTTTCTCCCTTTCTCTTCTCTCTGGTCACCTAATCGCCATACCTTAATTACCGTCTGACCCCCTGAGTGCGTGAGACCTAATCTAGGGGTCTGGATCTTATCGGGGTGATTGCGCCCTTTTTTTATTCTCCCGTGTTTAATTAATCTATTTTGTTCTTCGAACTCAAAATATGCAATCTAGAAACTCAAAAGTAAATACACTTAGTAATTCTAGTTATCTAAATAATAGAGAGTTTAAAAAAAAAACTAAAATAAAAGTTGTAGAATAAACTCCCTCCCCCCCCCAAAAAAAAAAAAATTAAATTAATATTTATTTGATAGGTTGTCGAAATCGGATAAAATAATACATTCCAAGAAAATGATAATTTTTTTACCAATATTCTAAATGAAATATGAAAATTATTCTTGATTTGGTGAAATAAATAAATACATTTTTTTTCAATTGCTTATAAACATTCCTAATACATTTCATAAATAAGAGTTTCTCTCAGTCACACACAATCATGCCCGGACGTAGACTTCTTATGCTAATGAAAACCTTTATTCTTTCACCCCCATAGTTCTGAAATGTATTTAACTCCCAGAATACATAGGAGATACATAAATTCATACATTCCATGGGTATTTTCTGATCTTTGAATCGTTGAAAGTAAACAACTAAGGTTAGATTTATTAATTGGGTAAAAAATACATTGACATTTAGTTGTTAAATATTGAGAGGGGTGATGAATGATACAAAGTGGAATTTTTGCGAGTGAAGGGAATTATGCTAAAATATTACTAAAAATGAAATCAATTGAGTTTTAAAGTAACTTAATGTCAAAATATGGTTAGTTAATAAAACTATCATCAAGCAAAAGAAATTCTATAACTCCCCTCATATCTGTTAATAATAAAAGAGCATATTAATTATTACTGATTCTTATTATTATCTTAATTATATCTTTCATATTTTGTTAAATAATTTTATGTCGTTTCCTAATTCTGTGAATTACTTGCTTGTAACAACTCATACATATATAAGCACTAAATTTATTCATGAATTAAAAATTTGCTATTTTTAATTGATATTGCTGTTTATTGGTTGACCTTTGAGTCAGAATTATTGAGAAATAAAGTCAGAGTTTTCAGCCAGGAATTAGAAAAATATAATACTCCAAAATTGGTGGATAGATATTTTATTATTACCAACTTTTCGAATTAACTTGTAAGTCATCATCAGGACGATAATGATGTCTGGAGAGATCTCCGAGGGAGGTTTAATTTCACGTCTCAGAGTGTAGAACTAAACTGGTTTAGTATATTCAGTTTAGCATAGTCAGTACATTTCTGCAGTCTAAGATGTGACCGTAAACCTTTTCTTGGTGATCTCTCCAGGCATCACTAACTCTCTGATGATGACTTACAAGTTAAGTCGAAACGTTGGCAATAATAAAATAACTACCTAACAATTTTGAGTACCTTATTTTTCCAAAACTCTAACTAATTTCTCCAGCATATTTTTAATTAGGTTTGCTTTTTGCCTTATTTTTTCACAGATATACTTCTTTTTACAAAAAAAAAAAAAAAANAAAATAAAAAAAAAAAAAAAAAAAAAAAAGCTTCTATTTAAAAATAAAACATCTATTAAGTGATTCTTCACATAGACCTTATGTTTTTTCTTCATTGTATTTCTTTATTTATGGAATTAAGTTATTTGTTTACTCCCACCTTTAAAATTAAATACAAAATTAGCTTAGCTTACGGAACTTCTTAATGACTATTGACTATTGCTTGGTCCGTTTCTATGTTGACATGATGCTCTCAATTGCAGGAAAGTATATTAGCGTTCGTTGCCCACCATAAAGAAGATGGCCTACCATTAAGGCTTCCATCATTTGCGATTCTCGTTGCGCGAGCACGATTCCCAATCCTCATTGACCATAGTCCTGACTGCTCCTGAAATACCGCCTTAACGACGTGACGTACATGTCTCCCATTCGCTCCGGGACGTTTATGAGAGCGCCGTTCCTTGGGAAGGGAAAGCACCGCTAACCGGCCCATTGTCTCAGCAGGTCTGAGAATTATCCAGCCAAGGATTCCCTCCGTTTCTCAGCGACCCGTCCACCTTCGAGGAGAGTCCAATGTGCCACCAAGAAGTGGAGGATAACTACCGTCAGATTGCTCTGGGACCTTACTGGAGTACTGGCCCCGATGGCTTTCTTCCTTTGTTGGCGTTGGGAAAGTCTCTACTTTCCCTTAATAGGCTGTATACTCTTGTGAGATATGGAAAACGGGGTAGTATTGTAAAATGACGGAAAACCAGCATTCCCAATATCTCTGAGCCGTATTATTCAATTCAGTCCAGCGTTCTAGTCGAGGAAACATATTGGTAGGGAGTGAGGATTGATAATGAATGCATTTGGAAATTAAGAATACTTTCTGCTTTGGGAATGTTTCCTCAAGCTATAAGAGATGTAGAACGTAGATCGTAAGTGTAATCTCCCAAGAACATTTGTCAAAATGTGATCAATCACAGCCTAAAGCCATAGGTGTTTGGAAAAATGCACCTGCCTGCAGCTATTTCGCACTATCATAGTCAAGTTTAGAAAACAAAAATGGCCTCGATGTAATAATCTAACTGGCTTTATTATCGGGAGTAAATTCCAGTCACCATTTTTTAAAAATTAAGAGAAAATACGATTCTTGTATTCCTCTTTTTGGCAATGACGTCACCATGACCCCCCCCCACCCCATGCCATGCTTATTTATATGAAGCATCCTAACAGGAAAAAAGAATGTGAACACATTAAAATCACACACACACATACACGCGCCGACATTTATGTATTTTCCATTATTGTAGGTCATTAGGCCTAAAAAAAATTGATCACTTTTCATAGGATTATCGTAAATTCTATATTTGTTCAATCACACTTGAATTATTTCATTAGATCCCCATTAGATTGGTGAACTGCTGATAAAGTTAGCTGCATTTTCAGATACAACAAAACTTTNCCGACAGCATACCTGCCCGGAAAGCAGGAGATCCAGGTTCGAGTCCTGGCTGGGACAGATAGATTTTTTATTCTATTCCCTCTCATTAATTGTTTATTTAATATTGCATTTAAATTCAAATGTATAGCGTAAAGCTTAACTGAGTTTTTCATTTTTTCGTACAAATTTTCTCATGAATATGTATAATGTGAGAAGATTTTAAAAATCGTGACGTGGTACCAATTTGAATAGATGGGTTTGTTTGAGAGATATCTGCTAAAATTGATAATTCTTTTATAGCTGAAATTAAATGTTTTTATATTGCTAATGGGACTGATATGATTCTGAATAGTACATGTATGTTCACTACGAATTGCA
>KZ811839.1:7257-18236 GCA_000696205.2 Oncopeltus fasciatus | reverse complement strand
AAAAAAAAAAAAAAAAAAAAAAAAAAAAAAAAAAAAAAAAAAAAAAAAAAAAAAAAAGAAGGAATTCCTGATTGCAAATAAGAGCAAATTTCAATGAAGTCCAATTTTTGGCTTATGCTAATGACATAGATAAATGTAGACAAGAAACTAGTTTAAAAGAAGCTTTTCATCATTTAGAATCATTAGCAAAGCTATAGAACAAGTTATTAATAAATCTGAAACCAAATATATAGTCATCACACTTCAGATCTTAACTAATTAGCAAATAAATTATCAGACAAAACTCACATAGGGTTCTGAGTGTCTAGATAGTAAGAAAGTACAAACCAAAGTTAGTTGCTTTTGAAAGGTGGATACTGAGAATTTAAGACCTATAGGAAAATATTATGGGTAAAGGAGGCCAACAGATAGACAAATTGAACTTACTGAGATTGATACCCAATTGGCATATACATATATACATGAGGAATATATACGGGGTGTGGCTATTAAATAACGAGACTGACGCTGCTACAGATGCACCAATTCCAAACAATCGACAGCTGTGCAGCATAAAGCTTTCTCTTTCAATTGCAGAGCCTCTAGTGTTTTCTAGAAATGAGTCTGGCCGTAACCTTTGTTTGTGTCAGAGGTGTTTGTTTCGTTGGGCCAAAAACATGATAAGTGTAATAGTAGAGCAACAAATTGTCAGGAAATTAGGTAAAACCCCTACTGAAACTCATCATTTATTAAAAGAAGTTTATGACAATGAATGTTTATCCGCGTGCGTGAGTTTTTGAGAGGTTCAAGCGCTTCCAAAGCCACACTTCATGCGCGCTTGCGTGTTAATATATATATATATAGAGAGAGAGAGAGATTTTTAGTGTTTATACATAATGTACAATGCTATTGTACATACAGCAAAAATAAATGACTATAGGTATGCATAGAAAATTGAGTTAAATAATGGCTAAAATATTAATAAAATAATTCATTTATCCAGAAATAAGCTTACATCTTTTACAGCTGAGGGTTAGTACTACATAAATTTTATGAAATGATAATTAGCGAATATGTATCAAAACTATTTTGTGGTCTCTGATGGAGCACCTTCTTCACTGTTCTTTTTTCTTATACAAGACCAATTCACATTAGATGGGCAAAGGCAGAGCAAGGCACAATCATGAACACTGAAATATAAAAGCCATATGCCTGTTCACTTTATATGGGCTAGCTACATTTGTCACTGAACATCCCTGTGCCTTGCCCTACCCGCCAGTACCTAGCTAGTATAAATATCTTCTAGCTTAGAAGCCCCTTTTTTCAATGGCCTTTGCCAATTTTCAGTTTTATTATTATTTTTGTATAACTTCATCAGTGCTCAGTCTAGTTATTATCTTTACAACAATTTATTGTCAAAGTTAATAGAACTATCTAGAGAGCATAATTGGATATGACCCACCAGGAATATATACAGGGTATTAATTTTAAGACAGCTTAAGAAAAAATCTAGCGGTGTCCAATTAATTGGTTCCCCCCAGCCTATATCCACCTGTTGTTAAACATCCTTCTAAAAGCTTTTCTTGCTTGCTGTGAATAGTGTGCAGGACATCTGTCTTGCTGGAACCACCTGTGTACCTGGCGGATCCTATGGGGGTTTACATTAGACCAGTAGTGACAATTATGTCTGTTTAGGCCAAATAATAAATAGTAATATATTTATAATCATATATAAAAAAATCTATCTGTCCCAAACAGGAAACGAACCTGGATCTCCTGCTATCCAGGCCGGTGCACTTACCAGTTGTGCTACCAGGATGCGCTACTTATCTCATTCAATTCCCTCTACACTAGCAAGAGCCTAACCCACGAGAAAGGGGAGAACTTCGTCTTGTACTCGAAGGAGCTGACATTGTCAAGCTATTTGTCGACTCTCGTCATTTACTTTATTTAATTTTTTCTTTATAAATATTTTATTTAGTTGTGGTATTTTATCCCACATAAATTTTAAATAATTAATGAAAGGGAATAGAATAAAAAAATCTATCTGTCCCAGCCGGGACTCGAACCAGGATATCCTGCTTGCCATGCCGGTATGCTATCCATTGCACCGTGGGTTAGGCTCGAAATAATACCATATTTAGTTCACCAATTTATTTTTAATTAAAAATAAACCTTTAAACGAGCCCCTGCTATCTCCTCCTCATGTGTATGATTTATTATCTGCCGACGTTACGGCTTACATGTTAAGCCCTGTTGAGAGCTATCATGAAGGCGAGACTCCATGACTGAACCTTTGATCTAAGAGGCAACATGTCCTCTCGCCTTCATTATAGCACTAAAGATGGCTTACATTGTAAGTCGAAGCGTAGGCAGTTAGTAAAAAACAAAATTGTAACTCTTTAAAGTTGTATTTTTTTTTTTTTTTTTTGATCAATCTTGACCGAACCCCAACAAAAATTCACTAGTAATAATCTCTACGATCAGAAACTCTCCAATTGTAAAAACGTTTATTTTTTTTTAAAGTATACGTATATTACAGGTATTTTGCAGGAGCGCCCTAACTGGTTTCTGCAATGGACATGGCATTCTGACTGGTTCCTTCCTCGATGGACCAATGTGCGGTCCAGAGAAGACCTCACAGTCCGCTAAGGCTAGTAGCTGATAGGCTTTGCAAGCCGCCGCCTCTGCACCATAGTCGATTAAATAATGAGCAGTATAAGCGGTTAACTCTTGCCGCACATCTGAAGTACTTAATCTCCAATGGAAAGGGGGCGGGGGGAGGGATGAGAGCCCCAATTTAAGGGTGCCGTGACCGCAAGACTGGCCTGCAGACGGACAGAGGGATACCGTAACGGAGAGAGATATTGTTTCCGGTACAGAGAGAGAGGCGGTAGACCGTTAAGGGGCAAAGCACACACACAACAACGCCGTGGTCCTGTTAGAAAACAGCTGCTCACGGCGGATAACAACAAGGACGGGGGGAGAGCGAACGAAATGGCATGATGCACCTCGGCGGAGTCCTCCGAAGTAGTGGACTGCTTCCGGTAAGGTATCCTGTGGCACGAAATGTCCTTCCTTCTCAAGAAGTCAAAGAAAAGAAAAAGGATATAGGTTCCATTAAGTTAAACAAGAGGTTTGACAAATAAATGACTAATTTCAGATTTAAGCAGTTTCAGAGAGTATTATTAATTTATCACTATCCAGACTACAAAATCTAATAAAAAATCTAACTGTCCCAGCCATGGCTCGAACCTGGATCTCCTGCTATACCAGCCCGGAAAGCAGGAGATTCAGGTTCGAGCCCTGGCTGGGAGAGACAGATTTTTTTATTCTATTCCCTCGCATTAATTGTTTAAAGTTTATTTACGTGAAATAATATACCATAACAAGATTATTACTTATAAATGAAAATAGAAAGTAAATAACGAAAGGCGATAAATAGCTTGAAAATGTCAGCTCCTTCGAACATAAGACAATGTAATTGTCTTTCTCGGAGGTTTAGACTCTCGCTAGTATATTGGGAATTTAATAAGTTATCTGTCTAGTCCCGGTGGTGCAACGGTAGCATACCGGCCCGGAAAGCAGGAGATCCAGGTTCGAGCCCTGGCTGGTACAGTTAGATTTTTTAAATTCTATTCCCTCGCATTAATTGCTTATTATTATTGTACATGTTTAACTTAACAAGTACACTATATCACTTATTCTCCCAAAGATACATTTTCCCTTTACACTGTCTCCTCCATTTTTCAAGATCAAATACATAATACAAATACACAATTTACTCTGCCATAAGTTCATTAGGGAAATCTGCTTGATTAGCGGTCTATTACACTCGGGGAAATTCTTAAGATACGGCTATGTCGAGCTCATTTCCTGCAAAGCCTACGTAAAACCGAAAAGGTGAGCAATATTTCGCCCACCCCAAGTCACACGTTAAGCCACCCGTTTAATGAGAGTATACGCCCTCAAATTAACCCCCGTCGACTTAATTAAGCCCTGGTTTTAATTTATTTAACTTAGACCAGCCTGTCTCGTTAGATAGGATCGCCTTACTCCGCCTGCCATTTTTAATATCCTAATATCCGCCAGCTTCCAACACAATCCCTCCACCACCTCACAAACATTGGCCGTTAATTGCCCTCACTCGTGACTGTGTTTCGTGTCCAAGGGCAGAAGAGATGTTATCCCCAAGTTTTCCGTTCGGTTATTCTCTAGTTCTGACTCGTTAGCCTTCCGGATCTCGCTAACAACTTAATGATTACCTCTTTTAGGGAAGCTCAGGGGTAAGTCAATCATGCTTCAGCTAAATGTAGACATGAAATAATATACGATATTTGGAATGCCAGATAAACAGTTCCACATTTAGAAATAGGGGGAAGCTTTAAAAATTTTCATAAAATAGAGGAAATATTAAAAATTTGGGGATACAGGTACAACCCCAATTTCCATGGTTAAATTCCAATCAATAATTCTTTAATATTATTCTTATTATCACAGTTACTTTGAGATTAGTTTAATAATCCCGTTTCTATTACTTTTTAGAGGCTAACCTGAACCTACAGAAAATGGCTTCTTTTTTTCTCCACCTCACTTAAATGAGATTTAATAGTTTCCGTAACGAAGGACAATAAATTCTGACTCCTGCAGCGTTATTTTAAAATATAAAATTTTCAAGGACTCAGGTAAACCATGTCTCGTTAAGGTTAAATTTTACTAAATAAATACTAAAACCTTTAAGATTAAGATAAAATATTAGTAAATAATGAAAATATAAATATTTAGACCGATATTGCGGAAAAACTTGAATAC
This sequence comes from Oncopeltus fasciatus, assembly GCA_000696205.2. Classification (NCBI taxonomy): domain Eukaryota; kingdom Metazoa; phylum Arthropoda; class Insecta; order Hemiptera; family Lygaeidae; genus Oncopeltus; species Oncopeltus fasciatus. The sequence continues at coordinate 13,445 of KZ811839.1, read as the reverse complement.
AATCGAAATTGGGATAGCTAGCCAAAAATAAATTAGATTAGTCCGTTTATTTTTTTTGTAACTTTCTATTTCTTTTAAAAATTAAATGTCATATTAAATTTGAAATGAGAAGAAATTTTGGCTTCCAGTGCTTTTTTCAAAACTTATGAGACACCACCTCACCCTACGATACGCTATCTAACTTCAGAAAAAAATAAATTATCATTTCATTTAGCTGCCTGAAATTTCATTGCGTTATACTTGGGATTGGAATTAAAGTGCCTTTTGGAGTTCTATTGGCTTCAATTCCAATCCAAAATATAACGCAATGAAATTCCAGGCCGCTAAATAAAGCCAATAGAACTCTAAAAGGCACTGCATGTTAAACTTCTCAATTCGAACGACCTTGATCAGTAAGTATACAATATACAAAAAAAAAGTAAAAAAAAAAAAAAATTGTGTGAAAAATATTAAGGAATGTGCCAAAAAAACAACTCCATTCAAGACAACGAAGAACAATACATATGAGAACTGAAGCAACTAGGGTAAGAGCGTGCTTAGTAGATACTTGGGCGCACTAAGGAGGAATGGTGGGAGACAAGGAGGATGAATGGACTTATGTATGAATGGAGGGGAACCCACTCAAGGGGGAGGTCTCACCAGCTCGCGAAGGGCTTCTAGAAGGGAGGGTCTACGAAGCCCTTAGATGTATGACGTAGGGGGTGGAAATTGAAAACACATTCAGCATCACTTACCACCACAGAGGTATGGAGTATATCGGAAAGCGGTAAATCTCTTTTCCTCCCGTTCTCTCTCTCCCCTTCAAACTCACATTCCTCATTCCCCCACTTATCCCCTCTATTCCCCCTACTCACAGCTTTTCATACTTCACATTATACCGGAGATAAAGAAAGAATGGCTAGCAGCAACAACAACAAAAATCATTTTTCAAAAACATATTTTCATATTTTTTTAGAAGAATAAGAAGAAGACAAAATTCATATTCGGCGATATGAGTACATGTCACAAACTAAGAAGTGATTGCCGACTCGCTTAAAATAAAATTATCTGCTTCGTAATAACCGAGAAAGATTTGTCAGAAAATATACAATTAGGAAGGGAATGAGGATTTGGTACTATTGAGCAGACGAAGAAAATTTTGGCAAAGGTAGCACAGAATGCTCACAAGATCGTATGACCTCTTCATAATAACTAAATGATGTTTGAATATATCAGACTTAATTATTCACAGAAACTATACAACTTAAACGGCTCTAATGATTTTGATAACGCTTATCATAAAAGGTTNAGTACTAAAATATATAAAATATATAAAATTCAAAAAGATTTTTAGATATATATGCACCTGATTGCAAACAAAAATGACTATTTTTATTTATAAAATGTTAACAATATGAAATTATGTGACAGTACTAAAATAATGTCAATAAGATTTTGAATCTAATGACTATTAATATTTTTTATCAGTTTTTCAAAAAACTTGTTTAGTTAAATGCAGCAGCCTATTCAATATATCTTGTAATAATGGACTGTAAATTTGATATAAAGGAAGAAAAAAAAAGGCATTAGCTTTATTCAAGACAAAAAGGTTTAATTTTATTAAAATATAGAAAAGAAAGTTATCCTTCCTATTTATTTGAATCGTACTGGGAGCTAAAAAAAAAACTACCTCAGCCGGGGATCGAACCCGGGTCACCCACTATCCGGGCGGGTGCGTTAACGAACTATACCATCGAGGGAGTGAGAATGATTTCTAGTTCCCTGCACTTCACTTCACTCCGAGTCTGACCTCCAAGTATGACGAATATATCGTTTTGTATTCGGCAGAGCTAAAATTGCTAGCTATTTATTAAACTCACATTTAGCAAAGGGCCACTACCTAACATTCAAATAAAATCATGATGATAATTGTGGTAAAGTAATCCCACACTTCATTAGTTATTTGAATTGTACTGGGAGCTAGAAAAAAACTCTCTACCTCAGCCAGGGATCAAACCTGGGTCAACAACTGGGTGGGTGAAGACTGATGAATTGAATGTTTAATATTTATTTCTATTGCAATTATCTACAATAAAATTATTTATTTTCACTAACATTGTGTTATTCCTAAATCATTCTAAAATTTAATTTCTTTCATTAGTTAAATATTTTTGTTTATAGAATTTGGTCAAACATTTGATGAAACCCTAGCAACTTTAGGAAAAAATCTACAGCGTAAAAGGGATCCTAAAAAAGATCATCCTTTGTTTGTTAGTCCAGGGAGAAGTAAGTGTGTTTTTTTTTTTAAATTTATTTATGCAGTTTTTATGAGTGTGTGTGCGTGTGTGTGTGTGTATATATATATTTATACATAGATAACATGCCCAAATAGGATAAGAGTGAAAATATTGGTTCTTATTTGTTACCTGTCTTTCTTTGGTAAATCTAGATAATTACAAATTCGACACATTGATATTCCACCATATTTTATTACAAGGGTTTTATTATTAATATTCCAACATTATCCAATATCACAAATATCAGGCAATAGTTAATAGTAGAGAATCACAAATTTCAACATATAGGCCATTTTCTCAGGTTGAAGTTTCTACAAGTTTCATTCACTACACATAAATAACTTTTTTGTCAAATAAGGCCTTAAGATGCATGTTTTAAATTTATTACTAAATGTTCATTAAGTTATTTTGATCAATGGAATATAAATAACATAATTGCCTAAAATAGTGATTTAGAACCCTCAAGCCAATTTCTTTTCCAAACAACATATTCATAAAATCTGTTGGTCCATCTTCATTTTGTAAATTATCAAAAGGGAAACAGTTTTTGTCCTAATTAATAGCCATTATTTCAAAAATAATTATCCCATAAAGCTGTATATCTATGCATTAAATATTAAAATACCAATACATAGAGGTCAGAGGTGAATTGGTAAGTACCTTCAAATCCTCTTAGTAAAAAATGAGGTTTATAATGGAATTAAATGTGAAATTAGAAGACATTGCAAACGAGTGTAGAATTGTCTTCTACCTATTGTTAATAGAACTGGATTATAAATTACAGATAGTGTAGATAATCTAGCAAANAAGTTCAGTTCCAATGCTGAAATTTTTATCATTTAGTTTTAAAGGAAATTATATTTATTTTCTTATATTATGGATCAATAAATTTTTTCAATTGTTTTATTTTTGTTAAAAGAAACAACTGCAATTACAGAATTTTAATTTAGAATCTCCTTATCTCTTCATTTGAAAACTGCTCTATCATTAGCATGCCATAAGGTGATCCTTATAAGGAATTGTTTGTGTAACAAAGTATGATCATAATATAACTTTTTTTTTTCTTTTCCCTTGCTTGGAATCTAACCAACCAAATTTTGTTGTTCACATGTTGATGTAGTTACTGGGGGAAATTCCTGATCTTCAGATCTCCAAAAGGGTGAGTTGTTCTGTGTTCTTTTTCGTCCCACACTGACGTAAAGTCTTTATGTTGGTGTGGATCATAAGGACCTATTATTAATCAACCATACAGTTGCCATTTATATCTCATCTTCATTTGGAGGTTTTAGGCCATCCTTATCTATCTCCATCCATTTTGTTAACTGGTACTCGATTTCCATTCATCATTCTCTAGCAGTTGATGGTGGATTTACACATTTTAGTTGTCATATGACTCTTTGGATCTATCTTGACCGAACCCCAACTAAAATCATCTAATAATAATAGCATTAATGCTCAAAAAATTATTTACAAGCATTTGTTCACTTTTTCTTACCACTAGGTAAGGGAAAGAAATGCAAAAATTCTTGGAAATCTCGTTCTTTTAAGGAATTCTTCCGCGCATAATATCTTTATTCCTAATGCTTACATTTCTTAGTGAAGTTTAATTTCTTTGGATTGGGTCTTATTGAAAAATCCTTTGTATTTTCTAAAATATATTCTGACCTTCACCCTCGCCTCTTCTGCGGCTGGTATAAAACATGGTTTTATTTCTTCCTGAACTAAGAACTTCTATAAGCTGAAATCTGTCCTTGCTACTTCGATTGGGACGAAGAAAAATCAAATTTTTTTGAAGGGATGTTTTGTACAAAATTATTGATTTAAAGTAACTATAGCAAAAGATAATAAAATTAGAAATCTATATAAAAAGTAAATAATTCACAGTTTTTACCTCTCTCCTTATAGAATTTGTTTATTTATTGGCAGAAATAGGAAGATATAAAATTATCTATTTATTTACATAAACAATTTAAATCTAATTTCCTCAAGGTCTAGGTAAGAGAGTAAGAAAGAGGGATCGCATTAAGAGGAAACTTCGTTTGGGAGAGAGATAGTTTGAAGAGCGAGAATGAGAGGAACAATGATTTTGTAGAAGGGAAAGTAATGAAAGAAGGTTAAGTAAAGCTAAAAAGAGGAAGAATGACTACGGGAGAAATAGAAGGAAAGAGTAAAATGGAGAGTAAGAAGAGAAAAGTGTATGGATAGATGAGAGATGGAGAAGAGATAATAAGAGTGAATAGGGGAGAGGAAGGAAAGAATGCGTGGAAGAGAGAAAATGATCAGTGTAAAGGAGGCAGAGAAGAAAAAAATTGAGTGCGAGAGAGAGAGAGAGAAAAGAGGAGTTAACTAGAGACAGAGAGAAGATTTTACGGAAGAGAAAGGAAGGTAAAGTGTACAGAAAAGAAGAGTGTTCAGGAGTTGGACCATACTGGTCTCCGTTTAGCCATTTATGAAATGGTCTCCATTTATGAATGGGACAAAATGTTGGAAGGCCCTCCGAACCCGAGCCTGCTAATCGGTAAGGTTGATAAATGCCTGGTTTGAACAAGGAATCCAACTTTGTACGCATTGAAAAAAATTAAACTTTTTGAAATTGGAAAACTCTTGAATGTAAACGCCATAAGTTGCAGTGGGGATAAAGACGGATAAAAAGAAGAGTGTGCAGGTGAGATAGGAGGGAAGAGTTTACAGAAGAGAGAGAGGAAGAAAGCGTGCACAGAAGGGAAGTGTGCTAACACTCCTTTCATATTTATAAATCTCCCCCAGTCTTTGGAGTTTCGTTTATGGAAAATCACAGAATGTATATTCTGAACGATCTGCCAGCCAAAGTTGGACCTAATACATTAAGTTGTCCAAATAGAGACTGAAATTAAGTCAGAAATGCGGTGTAAGATCATCTTACATCATGCGATGGAAGCACCAGCAGTTGAATCACAAAATAATTTTTTCCCAGATGATCGACAAAAACTAAAAAATTGGTTTGAAACTCACGTCTCATCAATCTCAGGTCAAGGAAACACGAACTCTTCAAAAGTATGGGCGACCTCCGATACGAATGTGACATATTATTCTGGGCTGTCTATTGCACACAAAGGAGTGATCAATTTTGGCAGAACTGTGAACATCTTCAAGGTCTTTAATTATTTCTTAAAAATGAATTAAAGCATATTATTAGACTGCCTGCTCAGAAATACAGAAATTTGCTAAATGTCAACAGAGATATTACTATACAGATAAAATTATGATCTTGTTGTTTTGAGAATTGTAAAATATTATTGGTTTTTAAATATAATATATTTATTTATCAATAGAAATGTAAATAGCCCACGAGTTTTGCAATAATTTTTTAAAGTTCTGTTGGTGGAAACAGCCCTCCAGTTCTAAGAAATCCTTTGCGTTTTCAAGGGCACTCTAATGACAACCTCCACAGAAAAAGAGAGTTTGAGAAGGAAAGATAAAGGAAAGAATTGTGTACAGGAGATAGGGAGAAGAGGAAATTGTACGGAATAAAAAGTAAAAAAGAGTGAGTGGGGGAGAGAGGAAGGAAGGTTGTCTGGGAAAGAGAGGGAGTCAGACTGCATGTGAGAGAGGGAGAAGAAAATATTGTGTGGAAGAGAGAGGGGGGGAAGAGTCCCAGAGGCAGAGAGAAGGGAAATTGAACGAAAGAGTGATAAAGGAAAAGTTTGTGGGAGAGGATTACGAAGGAAGAGTTTAAGAGAGAGAGTATAACGAAGGAAGAGTTTAAGAGAGAGGATGACGATGGGAGAGTTTATGGAATAGAGAAAATGGAAGAGTGAAAGGGAGAAAGCGATGGGAAGATTTTACGAAAGAGAGGAATGTAAAGGAGTCGGAAGGGAATATTTACGACAGAGAGAGAGAGAGAGAGAGAGAGAGAGAGAGAGAGAGAGAGAG
>KZ811835.1:8649-19107 GCA_000696205.2 Oncopeltus fasciatus | reverse complement strand
TATTGTTTTAATATACAAGAGCCGATAATTGAATTTGCATTAAAAAAATAACTCTCTTAAAAATAATCCAATTCAGTTTTTATATTTGTATAATCCATAATAACTATTGCAAATGTATGAATGTTATTAAATTAATAATGTAATAAAATAAGTAAGAGAAAGCGATAAAGGAAGCCTGATACTTGGTGTAACCCTCTTAGCAGCGGTTAGGGGGTGGATTTGGGGACGAAGTGGGATTAAATCGTCAACAACCTTCTCACTAAACTAAATCCCACAAGAATTAACTTCTAACAACCACTAAAACAAACCACGAACAGGAACCGAACATTATATGGAGCTTACAATGTTCCAAGCTCTACAGACGGATTTCCAACAGATTCATTTTGTCTCATTAAGAGATATTTAGCTATGTTAATATAATATACTTATTATATTTTTTTCAGTTGCAAAGATAAATGGGCATTTTATTTTTATTAAATATCAGTAAAAAAAAAATTTTGGTTGAAAAATATATTTTGAGAAGAATATACTTTTATTTAAATAGTTTTTCATTGTTATTTTATTTTGTTTTGAGATGAAGGTAATATCTTGCTGACTTGACGTATGAGAAAGCTGTGGGCCTCCTTCTGCAAGCTTTAACATATATTCGGGGCAGGCTTCAGCTTTATGTTACACCCTCCAAACCTCTCTCAAACCTCCTCAGAGCCCACTGCTTTTTAAAGTACTAGTGCAAAAATGATGTTAGATTTTGATTTTGAGATTTTTTTGGGGGGTTATAAATATCTTTAATNTGTAGGTCGATTAATTTTATTGAGTGAGAATTCATGACTATTAACAAAATATGGCTCAAAAAGTGTAGGTCGATTAATTTTATTGAGTGAGAATTCATGACTATTAACAAAATATGGCTCAAAAAGTGTAGGTCGATTAATTTTATTGAGTGAGAATTCATGACTATTAACAAAATATGGCTCAAAAAGTGTAGGTCGATTAATTTTATTGAGTGAGAATTCATGACTATTAACAAAATATGGCTCAAAAAGTGTAGGTCGATTAATTTTATTGAGTGAGAATTCATGACTATTAACAAAATATGGCTCAAAAAGTGTAGGTCGATTAATTTTATTGAGTGAGAATTCATGACTATTAACAAAATATGGCTCAAAAAGTGTAGGTCGATTAATTTTATTGAGTGAGAATTCATGACTATTAACAAAATATGGCTCAAAAAGTGTAGGTCGATTAATTTTATTGAGTGAGAATTCATGACTATTAACAAAATATGGCTCAAAAAGTGTAGGTCGATTAATTTTATTGAGTGAGAATTCATGACTATTAACAAAATATGGCTCAAAAAGTGTAGGTCGATTAATTTTATTGAGTGAGAATTCATGACTATTAACAAAATATGGCTCAAAAAGTGTAGGTCGATTAATTTTATTGAGTGAGAATTCATGACTATTAACAAAATATGGCTCAAAAAGTGTAGGTCGATTAATTTTATTGAGTGAGAATTCATGACTATTAACAAAATATGGCTCAAAAAGTGTAGGTCGATTAATTTTATTGAGTGAGAATTCATGACTATTAACAAAATATGGCTCAAAAAGTGTAGGTCGATTAATTTTATTGAGTGAGAATTCATGACTATTAACAAAATATGGCTCAAAAAGTGTAGGTCGATTAATTTTATTGAGTGAGAATTCATGACTATTAACAAAATATGGCTCAAAAAGTGTAGGTCGATTAATTTTATTGAGTGAGAATTCATGACTATTAACAAAATATGGCTCAAAAAGTGTAGGTCGATTAATTTTATTGAGTGAGAATTCATGACTATTAACAAAATATGGCTCAAAAAGTGTAGGTCGATTAATTTTATTGAGTGAGAATTCATGACTATTAACAAAATATGGCTCAAAAAGTGTAGGTCGATTAATTTTATTGAGTGAGAATTCATGACTATTAACAAAATATGGCTCAAAAAGTGTAGGTCGATTAATTTTATTGAGTGAGAATTCATGACTATTAACAAAATATGGCTCAAAAAGTGTAGGTCGATTAATTTTATTGAGTGAGAATTCATGACTATTAACAAAATATGGCTCAAAAAGTGTAGGTCGATTAATTTTATTGAGTGAGAATTCATGACTATTAACAAAATATGGCTCAAAAAGTGTAGGTCGATTAATTTTATTGAGTGAGAATTCATGACTATTAACAAAATATGGCTCAAAAAGTGTAGGTCGATTAATTTTATTGAGTGAGAATTCATGACTATTAACAAAATATGGCTCAAAAAGTGTAGGTCGATTAATTTTATTGAGTGAGAATTCATGACTATTAACAAAATATGGCTCAAAAAGTGTAGGTCGATTAATTTTATTGAGTGAGAATTCATGACTATTAACAAAATATGGCTCAAAAAGTGTAGGTCGATTAATTTTATTGAGTGAGAATTCATGACTATTAACAAAATATGGCTCAAAAAGTGTAGGTCGATTAATTTTATTGAGTGAGAATTCATGACTATTAACAAAATATGGCTCAAAAAGTGTAGGTCGATTAATTTTATTGAGTGAGAATTCATGACTATTAACAAAATATGGCTCAAAAAGTGTAGGTCGATTAATTTTATTGAGTGAGAATTCATGACTATTAACAAAATATGGCTCAAAAAGTGTAGGTCGATTAATTTTATTGAGTGAGAATTCATGACTATTAACAAAATATGGCTCAAAAAGTGTAGGTCGATTAATTTTATTGAGTGAGAATTCATGACTATTAACAAAATATGGCTCAAAAAGTGTAGGTCGATTAATTTTATTGAGTGAGAATTCATGACTATTAACAAAATATGGCTCAAAAAGTGTAGGTCGATTAATTTTATTGAGTGAGAATTCATGACTATTAACAAAATATGGCTCAAAAAGTGTAGGTCGATTAATTTTATTGAGTGAGAATTCATGACTATTAACAAAATATGGCTCAAAAAGTGTAGGTCGATTAATTTTATTGAGTGAGAATTCATGACTATTAACAAAATATGGCTCAAAAAGTGTAGGTCGATTAATTTTATTGAGTGAGAATTCATGACTATTAACAAAATATGGCTCAAAAAGTGTAGGTCGATTAATTTTATTGAGTGAGAATTCATGACTATTAACAAAATATGGCTCAAAAAGTGTAGGTCGATTAATTTTATTGAGTGAGAATTCATGACTATTAACAAAATATGGCTCAAAAAGTGTAGGTCGATTAATTTTATTGAGTGAGAATTCATGACTATTAACAAAATATGGCTCAAAAAGTGTAGGTCGATTAATTTTATTGAGTGAGAATTCATGACTATTAACAAAATATGGCTCAAAAAGTGTAGGTCGATTAATTTTATTGAGTGAGAATTCATGACTATTAACAAAATATGGCTCAAAAAGTGTAGGTCGATTAATTTTATTGAGTGAGAATTCATGACTATTAACAAAATATGGCTCAAAAAGTGTAGGTCGATTAATTTTATTGAGTGAGAATTCATGACTATTAACAAAATATGGCTCAAAAAGTGTAGGTCGATTAATTTTATTGAGTGAGAATTCATGACTATTAACAAAATATGGCTCAAAAAGTGTAGGTCGATTAATTTTATTGAGTGAGAATTCATGACTATTAACAAAATATGGCTCAAAAAGTGTAGGTCGATTAATTTTATTGAGTGAGAATTCATGACTATTAACAAAATATGGCTCAAAAAGTGTAGGTCGATTAATTTTATTGAGTGAGAATTCATGACTATTAACAAAATATGGCTCAAAAAGTGTAGGTCGATTAATTTTATTGAGTGAGAATTCATGACTATTAACAAAATATGGCTCAAAAAGTGTAGGTCGATTAATTTTATTGAGTGAGAATTCATGACTATTAACAAAATATGGCTCAAAAAGTGTAGGTCGATTAATTTTATTGAGTGAGAATTCATGACTATTAACAAAATATGGCTCAAAAAGTGTAGGTCGATTAATTTTATTGAGTGAGAATTCATGACTATTAACAAAATATGGCTCAAAAAGTGTAGGTCGATTAATTTTATTGAGTGAGAATTCATGACTATTAACAAAATATGGCTCAAAAAGTGTAGGTCGATTAATTTTATTGAGTGAGAATTCATGACTATTAACAAAATATGGCTCAAAAAGTGTAGGTCGATTAATTTTATTGAGTGAGAATTCATGACTATTAACAAAATATGGCTCAAAAAGTGTAGGTCGATTAATTTTATTGAGTGAGAATTCATGACTATTAACAAAATATGGCTCAAAAAGTGTAGGTCGATTAATTTTATTGAGTGAGAATTCATGACTATTAACAAAATATGGCTCAAAAAGTGTAGGTCGATTAATTTTATTGAGTGAGAATTCATGACTATTAACAAAATATGGCTCAAAAAGTGTAGGTCGATTAATTTTATTGAGTGAGAATTCATGACTATTAACAAAATATGGCTCAAAAAGTGTAGGTCGATTAATTTTATTGAGTGAGAATTCATGACTATTAACAAAATATGGCTCAAAAAGTGTAGGTCGATTAATTTTATTGAGTGAGAATTCATGACTATTAACAAAATATGGCTCAAAAAGTGTAGGTCGATTAATTTTATTGAGTGAGAATTCATGACTATTAACAAAATATGGCTCAAAAAGTGTAGGTCGATTAATTTTATTGAGTGAGAATTCATGACTATTAACAAAATATGGCTCAAAAAGTGTAGGTCGATTAATTTTATTGAGTGAGAATTCATGACTATTAACAAAATATGGCTCAAAAAGTGTAGGTCGATTAATTTTATTGAGTGAGAATTCATGACTATTAACAAAATATGGCTCAAAAAGTGTAGGTCGATTAATTTTATTGAGTGAGAATTCATGACTATTAACAAAATATGGCTCAAAAAGTGTAGGTCGATTAATTTTATTGAGTGAGAATTCATGACTATTAACAAAATATGGCTCAAAAAGTGTAGGTCGATTAATTTTATTGAGTGAGAATTCATGACTATTAACAAAATATGGCTCAAAAAGTGTAGGTCGATTAATTTTATTGAGTGAGAATTCATGACTATTAACAAAATATGGCTCAAAAAGTGTAGGTCGATTAATTTTATTGAGTGAGAATTCATGACTATTAACAAAATATGGCTCAAAAAGTGTAGGTCGATTAATTTTATTGAGTGAGAATTCATGACTATTAACAAAATATGGCTCAAAAAGTGTAGGTCGATTAATTTTATTGAGTGAGAATTCATGACTATTAACAAAATATGGCTCAAAAAGTGTAGGTCGATTAATTTTATTGAGTGAGAATTCATGACTATTAACAAAATATGGCTCAAAAAGTGTAGGTCGATTAATTTTATTGAGTGAGAATTCATGACTATTAACAAAATATGGCTCAAAAAGTGTAGGTCGATTAATTTTATTGAGTGAGAATTCATGACTATTAACAAAATATGGCTCAAAAAGTGTAGGTCGATTAATTTTATTGAGTGAGAATTCATGACTATTAACAAAATATGGCTCAAAAAGTGTAGGTCGATTAATTTTATTGAGTGAGAATTCATGACTATTAACAAAATATGGCTCAAAAAGTGTAGGTCGATTAATTTTATTGAGTGAGAATTCATGACTATTAACAAAATATGGCTCAAAAAGTGTAGGTCGATTAATTTTATTGAGTGAGAATTCATGACTATTAACAAAATATGGCTCAAAAAGTGTAGGTCGATTAATTTTATTGAGTGAGAATTCATGACTATTAACAAAATATGGCTCAAAAAGTGTAGGTCGATTAATTTTATTGAGTGAGAATTCATGACTATTAACAAAATATGGCTCAAAAAGTGTAGGTCGATTAATTTTATTGAGTGAGAATTCATGACTATTAACAAAATATGGCTCAAAAAGTGTAGGTCGATTAATTTTATTGAGTGAGAATTCATGACTATTAACAAAATATGGCTCAAAAAGTGTAGGTCGATTAATTTTATTGAGTGAGAATTCATGACTATTAACAAAATATGGCTCAAAAAGTGTAGGTCGATTAATTTTATTGAGTGAGAATTCATGACTATTAACAAAATATGGCTCAAAAAGTGTAGGTCGATTAATTTTATTGAGTGAGAATTCATGACTATTAACAAAATATGGCTCAAAAAGTGTAGGTCGATTAATTTTATTGAGTGAGAATTCATGACTATTAACAAAATATGGCTCAAAAAGTGTAGGTCGATTAATTTTATTGAGTGAGAATTCATGACTATTAACAAAATATGGCTCAAAAAGTGTAGGTCGATTAATTTTATTGAGTGAGAATTCATGACTATTAACAAAATATGGCTCAAAAAGTGTAGGTCGATTAATTTTATTGAGTGAGAATTCATGACTATTAACAAAATATGGCTCAAAAAGTGTAGGTCGATTAATTTTATTGAGTGAGAATTCATGACTATTAACAAAATATGGCTCAAAAAGTGTAGGTCGATTAATTTTATTGAGTGAGAATTCATGACTATTAACAAAATATGGCTCAAAAAGTGTAGGTCGATTAATTTTATTGAGTGAGAATTCATGACTATTAACAAAATATGGCTCAAAAAGTGTAGGTCGATTAATTTTATTGAGTGAGAATTCATGACTATTAACAAAATATGGCTCAAAAAGTGTAGGTCGATTAATTTTATTGAGTGAGAATTCATGACTATTAACAAAATATGGCTCAAAAAGTGTAGGTCGATTAATTTTATTGAGTGAGAATTCATGACTATTAACAAAATATGGCTCAAAAAGTGTAGGTCGATTAATTTTATTGAGTGAGAATTCATGACTATTAACAAAATATGGCTCAAAAAGTGTAGGTCGATTAATTTTATTGAGTGAGAATTCATGACTATTAACAAAATATGGCTCAAAAAGTGTAGGTCGATTAATTTTATTGAGTGAGAATTCATGACTATTAACAAAATATGGCTCAAAAAGTGTAGGTCGATTAATTTTATTGAGTGAGAATTCATGACTATTAACAAAATATGGCTCAAAAAGTGTAGGTCGATTAATTTTATTGAGTGAGAATTCATGACTATTAACAAAATATGGCTCAAAAAGTGTAGGTCGATTAATTTTATTGAGTGAGAATTCATGACTATTAACAAAATATGGCTCAAAAAGTGTAGGTCGATTAATTTTATTGAGTGAGAATTCATGACTATTAACAAAATATGGCTCAAAAAGTGTAGGTCGATTAATTTTATTGAGTGAGAATTCATGACTATTAACAAAATATGGCTCAAAAAGTGTAGGTCGATTAATTTTATTGAGTGAGAATTCATGACTATTAACAAAATATGGCTCAAAAAGTGTAGGTCGATTAATTTTATTGAGTGAGAATTCATGACTATTAACAAAATATGGCTCAAAAAGTGTAGGTCGATTAATTTTATTGAGTGAGAATTCATGACTATTAACAAAATATGGCTCAAAAAGTGTAGGTCGATTAATTTTATTGAGTGAGAATTCATGACTATTAACAAAATATGGCTCAAAAAGTGTAGGTCGATTAATTTTATTGAGTGAGAATTCATGACTATTAACAAAATATGGCTCAAAAAGTGTAGGTCGATTAATTTTATTGAGTGAGAATTCATGACTATTAACAAAATATGGCTCAAAAAGTGTAGGTCGATTAATTTTATTGAGTGAGAATTCATGACTATTAACAAAATATGGCTCAAAAAGTGTAGGTCGATTAATTTTATTGAGTGAGAATTCATGACTATTAACAAAATATGGCTCAAAAAGTGTAGGTCGATTAATTTTATTGAGTGAGAATTCATGACTATTAACAAAATATGGCTCAAAAAGTGTAGGTCGATTAATTTTATTGAGTGAGAATTCATGACTATTAACAAAATATGGCTCAAAAAGTGTAGGTCGATTAATTTTATTGAGTGAGAATTCATGACTATTAACAAAATATGGCTCAAAAAGTGTAGGTCGATTAATTTTATTGAGTGAGAATTCATGACTATTAACAAAATATGGCTCAAAAAGTGTAGGTCGATTAATTTTATTGAGTGAGAATTCATGACTATTAACAAAATATGGCTCAAAAAGTGTAGGTCGATTAATTTTATTGAGTGAGAATTCATGACTATTAACAAAATATGGCTCAAAAAGTGTAGGTCGATTAATTTTATTGAGTGAGAATTCATGACTATTAACAAAATATGGCTCAAAAAGTGTAGGTCGATTAATTTTATTGAGTGAGAATTCATGACTATTAACAAAATATGGCTCAAAAAGTGTAGGTCGATTAATTTTATTGAGTGAGAATTCATGACTATTAACAAAATATGGCTCAAAAAGTGTAGGTCGATTAATTTTATTGAGTGAGAATTCATGACTATTAACAAAATATGGCTCAAAAAGTGTAGGTCGATTAATTTTATTGAGTGAGAATTCATGACTATTAACAAAATATGGCTCAAAAAGTGTAGGTCGATTAATTTTATTGAGTGAGAATTCATGACTATTAACAAAATATGGCTCAAAAAGTGTAGGTCGATTAATTTTATTGAGTGAGAATTCATGACTATTAACAAAATATGGCTCAAAAAGTGTAGGTCGATTAATTTTATTGAGTGAGAATTCATGACTATTAACAAAATATGGCTCAAAAAGTGTAGGTCGATTAATTTTATTGAGTGAGAATTCATGACTATTAACAAAATATGGCTCAAAAAGTGTAGGTCGATTAATTTTATTGAGTGAGAATTCATGACTATTAACAAAATATGGCTCAAAAAGTGTAGGTCGATTAATTTTATTGAGTGAGAATTCATGACTATCAACAAAATAAAACTCAGAAAGTGTAGGTCGATTATTTTATTGAGTGTGAATTCCTGACTATCAACTAAAAAAAAGACACGGAGTGTGAATGCTGATTCATTTTATTGAGTGGGAATTCATGACTATCAACTAAAAAATGCTCAGTAAGTGTAGGTCGATTCATTTTATTGAGTGAGAATTCATGACTCTATGAACAAAATAAGATTCAGAAAGTGTAGGTCGATTCATTTTATTGAGTGAGAATTCATGACTGCCAACTAAAAAATACTCAGAGCATATGCATGCCCATCCATTTTATTGATTGGAAATGGAAAGGCGAGAACAGACCACCACACGGCCCTGGATTCGGTAAATTTGAATATGCTGAACAGTGTGCTCTCACTCCAGACCAATGGTCCAATAAGTAGGATAAAAACAGATGTGCGTATAATAAGATAAATAAGGACAATACATTTGTTTCTAAATTATATATAAAGGGTAATACAGTTCGTAAAATAATACCGACAAGATGCGGTTTTGGGATTGCTACACTTTATTTGTTACAAAATGAAAAAAACAAACAAATGATTATAAATTGTTTTTAATAGTTGTATCAATTTAATTAGACCAATAATCATTAGGTAACACACACACACACACACACACACAAAGTTTGATGGTTTTAGAGTATTTTGGTCAAATAAATTTGTACAATGATTTAGTCTAGGCCAATATTTAGAGAATATATTTCCTCCTCATCAGGGCTGAAAATACACTTCTTTTTTTTGTTACACACAGTACAATTTTATGTAAAATTTACTATTTGTCAAAAGTAAGTAATTACATTTTTTTTATATATAATATTAGTTTTACAATACAGATATATTCATATTTTATACACAAATAATAAGGCATAAATTAATATATGTAAATATAGTTGTATGGTAAGAACAACAAAAAAAAAAAATAGTTAAAATAAAAATATTATGCTTTTTTAAAGAATTCCTGTATTCCATGTGGTGTTCAATTAAATTATGCAATGTTTTTCTAAGTAAAAGTGCTAGCTTATTTATATTATCGAATTTTAAAGTATTATATATACTTTATTGATTTGATTATTATTATTATTTTCATTTATTGTTTTCTCTTATAAGACCACGTGTAATTGGTCTAGTTACATGTATATGTAATTGGTCTAGTTATGTGTACGTTGTTTAGCAGGAATAAATAGGCAAATGTAAAATGAACATCATGTCGAGCAAGTATTTGCATTTGTGAGTGGTTAAAGCCTAAGTCACAGTGTGCGTGTATGTCAGTGAAGTGAATTCAGGGATGAATTGTGGCACCATTAATTAGATGGCATATGCAGAAGCTATTTATCACACATCACACCTTATATTCCTTAAGCCATGTTGGAATACGGGAGTGAGGTACTGAATATATTGCATCGGTGCATGCGAAGTTAGTGCAGTTCGCAAGTCTTAATCACTGCACTAGATTGAAATCGCTGACTTGCTTCACGATTTTCCTGCTTATATTTTGCATCTATGAAATGTTCAGATGCCTACATGATTTTGCTTCA
>KZ811831.1:2040-18983 GCA_000696205.2 Oncopeltus fasciatus | reverse complement strand
TAAATTGGGCCTATAAGTTAATAAAGATACAAGTTGTGTCCCATATTATGAAATAATTTTTTATTTTCTAAAACAAAAATAATATTTAAAGCGAATTTCTAATAGAAAGTACATATCTATGTCAATATCAAAGTCTTTTTGACTTGTTCTTTTTAAATAATAGTTCATTCACTTTTTTACTACATTATTGTGATATTTATTAATGGTTTTCCTTCTTCGGAAATAGAATGCAATAATCTCAATTATATAAATGTATACATACTATCCAATGATACAATTTTCTAATCTAATGGAATGCACTCATGTATCTATAATCAACAAATGAAATATTTCATAAGTGCAAAGGGAATCATGATTAGTTGACATTGGAAGCTGTTTTTCTCAACTCAGCATTGCTCAGCCAAGTATTCCTTCTTCCATGCAATCTATTTGAGTTGTTTTTCTGATGACTAGGGCGGTTTCGTAAAGATATCTTCTTTCTTATAAGTCTGCATACTTAACCTTACCAACATTTCATCTGACTTATTTGAGATCGGGCCAATAATTCTCAATAGAAATTACCCATCCACTTTAATTATAATCAGTGCGTATTCTGTAATGTAATGTAATCTTAAGTTATTCTGAAATTCATGGCCTAGATTTTAGCAGTAAATGAGTCACTTTTTTTTTTATTTTCCTCCCTTCTCTATAGCAGACAATATTCTATTGCTTTCAGCACACAAATTTTCAACAAGAATCTTTCTCTATCATAGATTTATATTACAATTGCCAAATCAGTTATTTTATTAAGCTGAATAAAAATTATAAAAAATAACAGTATTGCTATAGAAGCCCAATATACAAAAGTAAAATGAAGGAATTTGGGGGCTTCATTCAGTCATGAAAAAGCCATCATAGAATATACGAAAGCTCCACAAAAAACAAATTTTTGACACAGTCAAGTGCAGGAAAAGAATCAATAAAGAAAATGAAGTTTGCTAGGGCTGGCTCTAGTCTAGTCGGAAAGTAAAGTAAGTACTCAAACCTTCAATTTATGTATCTTCCTTATTACGGGTAATTTACATTTGATGGCTGTTTGTATTATATAATTTTATTTGCAGGATCACATTAAAAATTTTTCTTCCAAAACGCCCAAAATGCTTTTCGCAGACGTTGAGTTACCAACGAACATACCAGGCATTATGTTAGTTATGTATAATATATAGAAATAAATTAAATAATTTTTATTATATCTCAAATATGACAATGATATTAACAATTTTTTATCTTATAAGGCAATCAAGAAACTCTATATGGTATCAGGACGCGAATTTCAAAAATTTTCAACGAGTATTCATCGATTCCATGTATATATATATATTGGAGTTTTAACCTGTAGAACATTCAATTGTATTTACCATTTCATCTTCCGGGTTGGACCGAGTCAAATTGTTGTTATTTGCCGAGCTTTCGCACATCATGTGATGGCTTCTTCAGGGCTGAAAAGAGAATGAGAGTTGTAAAGAGAGATTTTTAAAAATCCAGATGGTATATATATTTTTTTTTTATATAAAAAATATATACCATCTGGATTTTTAAAAATCTTTCTTTACAACTCTCATTCCCTTTTCAGCCCTGAAGAAGCCATCACATGATGTGCGAAAGCTCGGCAAATAACAACAATTTGACTCGGTCCAACCCGGAAGATGAAATGGTAAATACATCTGACGACCGACGAAGCCTACGAGAACATTCAATTGATTACAGTTAGCTGACTCTAATTAAATTTTCACAATCGATTAATGACATAAAAGAAGAACTATTCTGCAGAGATATAAGTGTATACATATAAAAGCTGAACCACAACACGAGCCCTATAAGTAAAGTTTCCCAGACTGAAGTTATTGACTACTTGCTCATTCGTCTTCAAACTTACAACTGAAAACGGGAAAGTACAAAACAACTCACACAGCTGGTATTAGCTGTTAGTAATTGGAAATCTATGGAAAAACCCTCCCCCTCACTACCCTTACTGCCGACATACTTCCCCCTCCTCTACTACCACAATTACTTTCTACTTCTGTCTGACCTATGGCCTGACCTTATTTTCCCTGACTTTTAATATTCTTCATGAGTTTTATTTTTTCTTAGTCCCCCTGTTTAATTAGATTTATATTCATTACGGCTGAAGAGTTTCGTTGACTTTAAGTTTTATTTATATAAAAAGTGTGGGTAAAATATAAAGCAACCATATAGATAGCTTTAACGCTCTTAGATAAATATGATTCATCTTGTTTTCTTTAGATGTATATTGTCTTATTTTTATTTATTCAACAGTTAAATCATTATCATTATCATTAATAGTAGTTCAGCCTATGTACGCCCTTGTAGAAGATGACAGAATTCACCCTGGGACACAAAAATAGCATTTGTGAGGAAAATTAGCTTGGCAGGCAAAGTATGTGAAGTTCTGAGTTTTTTTTTATTACTATGTCTTCCCCTTTCTGGAAATTTACTCTCATGTACTGTTTAGGATAAAGTTTTAGTAATAGAAATAGTGTCTGGTACTTCTGCTTGGTAAGCGAATCCTTTAGCATGTGAAGTTCTGAGTTTTTGTATTACCGTATTTTCAGTCCTCCCCCTCCTGGAAATTTATTCTCATGTCGCACTGTTTAGGATTAAAGTTTTGGTAATAGAAATAGTGTTTGGTACTCCAGCTTGGTAGGTAAATCCTGAAGTATGTGCAGTTAAGAGTAGTAATATTTCTTTGTTTCGCGTCCTCTCTATTATGGTACTTTACTCATATGCCCCTTTGTTTAAAATACATTTTGGTAATAATATAAATGAAATAGTGATTTACCATTAACAAAATTGTTAGTGATAATTTTACAAAAAAAACGTTCTATAAGTCCGAAGAGTATGTATCATTTTTACGCATTGTTTAAAGATTTTCCTTTTAATTCTGTTTTGCTTTCTATGCATTAATTCCTTAATTGTGCACTCTCACATCAAATATGTCTCTCTTTAAAAAAAATTATCATGATATGTTTATTTGATTTTAAATTTTCCTGACGATTTAGTCTAAAACTTAAATGTATGAATGAATAAATTTAAAAATTAGTCTTGGAATGACTGCCTATTTGCGTAAACCTTGTATATTGTTTTTAAGTTTGTTCGAACTTTTTTTTTTTAATATGTGTTCAAAAAAGGTGTGTCCGGGGACTCGTTTTAAAAAAAATCTATTTGTAACATGTGTGTAATATAAGATTTTAGATAATGCTAATTCTTGATAAAGCTATGCATAAACTATTATTAAGACTATTATATTCCTAATTTATTAATTAATGCTCCCCCTAAAACAATTTCAATCATATTACATAACTAAAGAAATATTGCTACAATTTAGAAATTTAATGTCAATACTAATTGTACTAATTGGCCTTTAATAATAATTTTTAAAAACTAATTTAAAATGAAGAGTTTATGACGGTAAAGATTATTATTTTCGGTCAAGGTTGACTCAAAAGTACATTTCTAAAAACTGTGTACTTTTCACATTTGTACATTTCATCTTACATTGTAAGCCATCTTCAGGGTTATATTGGAGGTGAGAGGGATTGTCGTGTCATCTGGATCACATGTTAATGAATGGTCATCCTCTCGCCGGTAAGTTGTATTGTATTTTTTGGATCAACCTTGACCCCCCCCCCCAAAAAAAAAAAAAAAAAAAAAAAAAAGCATAAATACAAAATATGGTTTTAATCTACATATATATAAAATGAAACACTCGCAGCTGCGATGTATACTGTAAATAAGAACAGGAACGATAAAGAGTGAAGTGAACACACAAAAATATAAAAAAATGTCAGTGAGGAGTGAAGAGAGACTTCCTTAGTCCTACTCACTCACACGCTCTCTCTCTCTCTCCCTCTCTCTCTCTCAGACGAAGGGCGGGAAGTCTCCCCGAAAATTTAACCTTTTGTATCTTTTTCTTTTGTGTGTTCACTAAACTCTCTCTCTCTCTCTCTCTCTCTATTTACTTTCATATATATATATACTTCGTGATTAAAGAAAAGCACTTAAGACTTATACAATTTTTTTTATAGATTAGAAAAATCAATTTTTCAAAAATCAAGTACGACAGCCACTAACTTACGAAAATGTCACTCTTTGACTCTGGGGCTGTGACTCGAGGAGCCCCTATTTGTATTCGAGGGTCAGAAATAATTCAAGTCACATTCAGAAAGTTCAAAGTTCAAAATTTTTATAATATAGATTAGTAATTTGTATATTGATTTATCGACTATATACAGATATCTTTAAAACCTATTTATCCAATATTTCCTGTATAATTTTATTTTTTCATACTTCATAATATCTTCTTTACTTTCTTTTCTGGACAACGTTTAATTAAAATTGTCTGAACCGTGTATATTCCAATGCAATAAATCCGACTCTCTGAACTCGTTTCAATTTTTTTTATTATCGACTGTTACTTTGGAAAGAGGAAATACCGTTGAATCCTACCGGCAATATTGGATGAGTGCTAACGGAAAGACTAAATACAAGTTCTATTGGAGAGATTTTGACTGTGGAGATTGCTAATAGAGATTTTTTGTTGGGGTTCGGTCAAATTTGATTTTTTTTAAATAAAATTTTAATAAAATATGTCTTTTTTAAAAATTATTTACCGACGATTCGGCTTACATTGTATGCCATCTTCAGGGCTATCATGAAGGCGAGACGAACGTCGTGCCACCTAGATCGACCAATTTTGCCTGTTGATGCCTGGGTGCCTATCAACCTTACCTCAGACAACTTGAGGACGAGGAAACTACATATGAGCAAAGGAGAATGAACAAGTTAGGTAAATAACAGAGTCTGGTATATAGGAAAACTGCCCCATTGAACTCCATTCTCTCCGAATTCTCTGGAAGTTTGATTCCTCGAGTCAGTGTGAAGAACGCGCCGCAAGGGTCTCGCAAGCTCGTGGCTTCACACAAAAAGACAACTTGAAAAGATAGGTTGCCGAAGTTCTGAAATCTACCTTCAGGCCTTATAGGTCGGGGAAGTTAGAAGCACAAACTTGAAATTCAATAGATAAACCTAGCCCTGTACCGCCATCTATAGCCAATTCAAGGGTAACTCCTTAATTAGGAATCTCAAGTTCTTCTCCACTCAAACTCCTCAAAGGTCATTTCTATGGACTACCCAGATGCCATTTGAATTGTTGATTCCTGAAGAATGAGTAGAAGCAAAGAGAATAATTTGAATTTGAAATTAAAGAACTGACTAATTTTATTTAACTTGTCTTCGAAATATTCATTGAGTTACTTATTATTACTAAAAGATAATTGTATCCTTCTCAATCAATGATACCTTTGTAGTTGTTATTTAAAATAAAATAAAAGAAAAAAAAATTGACCAAAAAATTTCACTTATGAACAAAATTGAACAAACATATAGAGCAGTGAGGAAATAGTAACTTTATTAACTAATTTTATACGTTTCGAAAGTTTACCATAATATAGAATGTTTTTATTTACAGAACCTATACGGATATTAGTGTTATATGTGTTCATACAACCTTTTGACATCAGAAACACGAAAGGGTGCTAAATTTACGAGCTTTGGGACACCACTCAGTAATAATTGGTGGTAGAGGTCAAGTCAACTTCATAAACATTGTTTATTTATCAACTATATCTATTACCTAAATCTCTAAAGAAAATTCTCCGACGTCATATTTGGAGATTTGTTGAAATTATTCAAAAGCCAAGTCATGTTACTAAGGAGAATAGCTTAATTTCCCCACAAGAAATCTGATAATATTGGATTATAATAAAGTAGAAAAAACAAAGAGTATTCTTTTTATATAGCCAATGAGCCGACGACTTTGTCTGCAATGCATTTAAACCAAAGGATACCATATGTTTATAATTAGGTTAGGAGTTGGAAGGCACTTAAAAATGTACAGGAAAAGATGGTGAAGCTGGAGGAGTTGGAAGTCCATTGCAACACGTGACTACGCTTGGTGCACGTGTTGTGTAACCACTAGAGAAATGCGTAGTAGTGCTCTAGGCACAAGCGGGAGACAGACCAACCTGCAGAAATATTGTGAAGCAAGCTTATACAATTCTCGAGTATATTCCTATATTTCTCACCACTCAGTAATAGGTATAACATAGGTATAACTATAACTAACTAACCATAGGTATAACATAGGTATAACTATAACTAACTAATATATGCACGGTTTCTTCTTCCGGGTTGGACCGTGTCAAGTTGTTGATAGTTGCCGAGCTTTCGCACATCCTGTGATGACTTCTTCAGGGCTGAAAAGAGAATCAGTCCCTTAGCAGTCTCGAATTGACACAGTCCAACCCGGAAAAAGAAACTGTACATACATCTGACGACCGTGGAAGCCTACGTGAACATATAACTAACTAAGCATAGCTATAACTATAAATAACTATAACAAAATAAAAAAAACTATAAATAACTATAACTATAACAAAATAATGGGTATAACTAGCTAGGACTAAAATAACTAACATAGGTATAACTAACATAGGTCTAACTAAATAACTAACCTACCCAAAGGTATAAATAACTAACTAACTATAACAATAACTATAACTGTTAATTTTTCAGTCAAGCAGAGCGTAACTTCGAATGCGCGATAAAGCCTTGCCTAAGCGGCCACTTAGTTCATGTCATCAATATACTATACACGTGTATTTATACACATTGTAAATATGAAAATAACTACACTTTTCTGCAGGAGATTTGTTCCTCCGGTATACTGCGGACCAAATAAAACCCCCTAAATTACGAGCGAGGCAAGAACTCGATGATTCTACAAATTCAAAACAGCTTCTGGAAATAAGTGAGCGACGCTGCCGTCGTATATCTCGCTGAGTGCCCAGTAATTCGCCCCCCCCACATGACCAAGATGTTTGTAAACACCGTGAGAGTTGTGTACAGAGTGAGGTCCGCCTGTTTGTGGAGGGTTATATTTGGGAAGAGATAGAACTTCGATCGGATTCCAACTTGTCCAAGTACAGCTCATTAACTACCTGTTCTGGGTAACTAACAGCTCGTCAGCTCCACTGGGGTACGACTTTATGTATAAAACCGAAGAAGTTATACAATACTCATCTACTCGTCATTTAGTGACGAAGAGAGCGATGTACAATAATCGTATTCCATAACAGCGTTTAATTATAGTGTCTACAGGGAGATGGATCCAATCGTATGATACTTATATCAAGTTATCATATCACCTGAGCGTTGGGCAAAGTGTTATAAATAGTGTGATCGATATATAATCACTCGTCCTAGAATGAGCTATTTATGAAATATCGATTTGCTATTTATCGAGTCATAATAGCGTATCTGTGAACTGTATCCTTTGAGACTACCTTGGCTTCTACAGTCTTCACTATGGTACCAAGTAAGAAAATTACCAATGAAACCTAATATGTTTTTATTGGGTAAATTTAAAATGATACTGTTGAAAAGGATTCATTACGTTTTGGTATACATTAAAAAAACTGTCAAATATAAAAAACTGTCATATACATGTCAAAAACTGTCTTTCTCGTGGGTTAGGCTCTTGCTAGTGTAGAGGGAATTGAATGAGACAACTAACGCGTCCTGGTGGTGTAATGGTTAAGCACGCCGGCCCGGATAGCAGGAGATCCAGGTTCGATTTCTTGCTGGGACAGATAGTTTTTTATATTCTATTCCCTCTCATTAATTGTTTAAAATTTACGTGGGATAAAATACCACAACCAAATAAAATATTTATATAGAAAATGAACTTTTAAGAACTTTTAAATGAAGCTATACTCAAAGCTGTCTATTTCCAACTAATGATGATTGAGGTTCAAAAATCGAAATATAGCCTGTATTTCCAATTTGTTTGGACTACACTTAAACACATCAGCCTAACACTTACTTTCAAGTCCAGAGACTCACTAAAAAACCCTATTTCAACTTTTAATCAGTCCAGGAGTATTTACGAAACGATGGTTCGGCTCCATATATTGTCCAAATAAAGAATCGTCTCAACAGAAGAATAAAACAGCAGCCATGCATCATTTTGAATAACGACATGTAATGTAAGAATGTCTCTGCGCTCTCCCATCACGGAATTACACCATAAACCACAAACCTGATTTTAATGAAGCTTCTATACTGACCTTAATTTCTGCTGTTATTCTGATATCTTTTTCTACGAACGACCGACAACAGGACAAAGATAACATTACAAAAGCCTATTCTAATTGCTTCTTCTGACTAATTCAAGGAAAGATTATTCCTGCTAATTCCCCAGGTAGGAAGTCGGAGTCCCTTTGAAGTTCATGTTGCAACCCTGAATCCCCTTAAGCCCTTTCTTTTCATGCACCGACTGTAGGCCATCCCTACCACTTCCATTGCAACCCTTGTTTCTTCTATTCTGATGGTCTCCAGGGGAAAAGGCCTTACTAATCCCACAAGCAGATTCTTCCGTTCAATCACGAGGTACTTATTTAATTTGTCATTATATATATTAAATGCAATATATGTTCTAAACATTTAAGACATGATAATGTGTAACAACATACATAAAAACTGTATTTTCTATTTTGAAATTACTTTTATTTTCATAAGTAGTAAAATCAATTTAATTTTATTACTTATAAATTTGGGATATAAGAATTTTCTAAATGTGTTTTTTTTGCCTTTTAAAAGGAAATGTTTTCTCGAAAGATTGACAATTAATTTTATTACTTATAAGTTTATAATTATTTTAATATAGCGTTTGATTTCAGTGATGATGGATTACAGCGAAAGCCGAAAACTCAGCTCAAAAAAATAAAAATTATTCACATTATTCTAAGGTATTTTATTTTTGCCTTCTGGCCAAAAGGCTGAGTATTTCTATATGAGTTTAAGGGTTATGTTAATTTCTTAATGAACCGGTAAAAATAAACTTAATGAAGAAAAATATTTTAAATTATTATTTTAAGTCTAATTAAAAAATTTAATCTTCTTAAATATACATGATCGAGAGTTCGCAATTCTTCGGATAAAATTTTCAAATTGCGTTAAATTCAAACTTTCAATTTCACATATTTATGGTTTATTTTTCCCATTTATTAGTAATTATTTGAATATCAAATACGTTGTAAGTTGTTGTTTTAAACTTAAATTACAAAACATAAAATATATAATCACTTTAGTCAAGTATGAAGTCAGGTATCGAAGCCCAAGATTCGATTACTCTGATATATTAAAAAAAATTGCAATTTGATTTAGCCAACAAAATAACTAAACAAGTATTTTAAATAAAATTATATTTTCGTTACTTTTCCTCAAATATCAGTAAGTTTCACCTTAATGTTTGCTGGGATCTGTGGGTCTCACTATTTAGCGGATTAAAATTGAAAATATATACACATCTTCCTCAAATCTTATAAAAAGCCTTGGTTAACTGTTATAGGAAATAACAGCTAGTCCTGAGCCATAGGTGTTTAAAACTAAGTGGCTATTTTAAAATAACATCTCCCTCCATTAATCTAAGAGGTTGAAAGAGAGGTTAAAGAAATACTCTTAAGATAATACACTTTGCCAAGCTAGTGTGACTCATTTTACTTAATTGTAATTAGCTTTATATATTTTTATTAATACATACATACCCACAAATATGTTTTTAAGTATTTTTTCAGCCAACCCAGAACAGGCCAGCTTATACCTGATTATTTTTATTTTTTAACCATTCAAACAAAGGTTCTGTGGCTATCTTTCGGTTCGCTTCCCATTCTATAGCTTCTATTATCTGATAAAAGCTTTACCAGTTCAGAAGTTGAACATGCAGCAAATGATTCAGTTAATTTAAACAAGGGAAAATTTGGAAATCATAGAACATTTATTGGGTTGTTATAAACCAATATGTATACTGTGCAATAAGAGATATGCAAATTTTTTAATATAAAGTACATTTCCGTTAGGCGAAGAGTAACAGTGTTGTACTAATTGTTGCCACAAGAAAAGTGGTTGTACTCTACGACAATATTCTGTATACAAAAATGCATAGGGATGTCTGCCTTGGTTGGTTTGACGCATCGGTGCTGACAAGACTGCAGCGCATTTAACCTATAAATGAAAGTCAAGCTCCGTCGTAAACAAATTACTGAAGGAAATTCCTCTCTCGGAAAAACACGTTCACATATCGAGCGGGAATAGGCGCCATTTATAATGTCCCACGAATCCTCACACGTCTTCTCACTAGACCCATTGACACCAAGTTATTAATTATACCTGATTTCTATTTCTATATTAGCGAATTTCTAAAGGAATATAGATATTTCGGCTGTTTTCATGACATATACGTATGTTAAAAATATTTCGATATTTCCCCATTTTCTTCGGCATTCTCTAAAAAGCATGTGTTTGTAAGAGTATGATAAATATAAAATATAATTATGTGCTCCTGGTAAAAACCTAGCAGTACCTAAGCACTGAAATCACGAAATGGGAAAAATCAAGTGGCAAGATATACTATATACCACAAAAACAAGAGTTATACTTGTTTTAGATGTGTTTATATATATATATANATAATACTATATATTATTATAAATTACAAAATATGAAAATAGAATAAATCAACCAAATTGGTATTAAGTGAAAGAGTATTGCAAAAATAATTAAAAAGTTAAATCAATTAATGCAAGGGATAGAATAAAAAATATAACTGTCCCAGCCAGGAATCGAACCTGGATCTCCTGCTAACCGGGAATCTGGATCACCTGCTATTACGCTGCCGGGAAAGCCAGGTAACTTGTTAAATTCCCCGCACTAATGTCGAGAGTCTAACCTACGATAAAGAGGAATACATCGTCTTATGCTCGAAGGAGCTGAAATTGTTGAGCTATTTATCGCCTCTTGTTCTTTACTTTTAATTTTTATTTATAAATATTAATTTTATTGTGGTTTTTAATCGTACGTAAATTTAAATCAATAAATTCAAGTGAATAGAATAAAAAATCAAACTGTCCCAGCCAGGGCACGAACGGGCAAGCGCGTTATCCTATAACGCTACCGCGAGAGCCAGATAACTCATTAAATTCCCAGCACTAAAATAACCCGCATGTCCGGTTAGTAGAAGATCCAGGTTCGAGTCCTGGCTGAGACATTTAGATTTTTTATTATATTCCCTTGCATTAATTGATTTAAATTTACGTGGGATTAAAAACCACAAATAAAATTATTATTTATTAAATAGTTAAGTTAAACATTACCCATTTAGAATAAAAAAATAACCAAAATAAAGTACTGGAGAACAACTGAGATATTTAGTCACAAAACTTCCATGAGAGTTTATAAAAAATAAAAACTGTCCAAACTGCGAGTGAATATTTTAATTTTAAATACTATTCAGGGGAGTTCGGGTGGTTCATGGGATCTGTTTGGGTCTTGCGATCCCGTGGCTGCGGGTTCTAATCTCTCCTAGGGCAAGCTTTTATCGATAAATAAAAGCTTGTTCTAAACCATTGATAAGCTAAACCAAAAAAAAAGAAATTAAATGTTGAAAATAAAATGTAATTAAATAAAGCAGAGTGCTTATCTGAGTTTGATTATTCAATTCTTGGTTTTACGTCAGCTACTGAAGTTTTCCATTTGACATTGCCATCAAATTTAACCACTATTTATTAATTCTCTAGACGATATTATAGCTTACCCAAAGCCTACAATTATACATGAATTTTATGCTTCTTTTTTTAATATTCTGGCAAACAGAAAAAGTTCATTAAAACCTAAATTTTCTTGGTTCTCTGCATGCTGATAGACCCAAATTTGAAAATTTGTCCTGAAGATAATTAAAATTTATTTGTTGGCTCAACTACTTCCGAGTCGGCCTACTCGCAGACGACGACCCCCATAGGACGTGCTAGGGGTGGGGGTTGAAGATTGACCAACCTCTAAATTTATTGTTGAGTTAATTAAGATTCCCGTCGGCAGGGTTCACCCTCAACCTGATGAGGTTGTTTGGAGGCAAAGCGGTTCTCGGTGTCTACTGCATGAGAATACTGAGAAAGTTGTTGAAATAACAAACACGTTTCCCCGATATAACATTCTAATTGGAGTACAAGTCAATCACATTTTGAAGTCAAATACTTCTTTGTGAAAAAATAAGTTTAAGAGCCAAATTTATATAAATAAATATATAAAAATACATAAACACACACACACACACACACACACACACACACACACACACACACACACACACATATAGTTTTTTGAACTTACAATTTTTACATCCCTATACCCCTCCTTGATTCAGTCCGTTACCTTGGATTCCAACTTAACTCCCGACTTAATTGGAGCCAAGATATAAAAATCAAGAACTCAACAGACGCTACGGACTCTTATACAGGCTTATAAACAGGCGTTCACAGCTCACAACAGAGAATAAACTGACTCTCTATAAAACACTAATACGACCGATCTGGACATACGGTGCAGAACTCTGGGGTGCCGCTAAATCTTCCAACATCTAGCGAATACAATCCTTCCAATCCAAAATCCTAAGAATTATTGCAAATGCTCCATACTACGTCTCGAACTCTACCCTACATCAAGATTATAATATCCCATTCGTTCAAGACTTCATCTCCACTTGCTTCACGCTCCTCCACTGTAAACTCCAATTTCACCCTAATCCACTAGCACAGGACATGTGTTCCATCTCCAACCCCTACAACCCTCCCCGTCGACTGAAACGAATATGGCCCCGTGACCTCCTGGGGAAATAGTCTGTAAATAATTTGAGAGTGGTGTCATTGGTCACCTTCTCTCCTCATGTGATTGATATTGTGTGTCTTTTTTTTTTCTCTAATTCATTTTGGTGATCAAATTACAAAATGTTTTAATTTAACAGAATGTAATAAATAAATAAAAGTTTATAAAAACAAACAAAAAAAAACAACAACAATATTTACCTTCTCTGTAGTATTTCAAAAGTAGTCTCATACTACCAGAATAAATAGCTTGCTTTATCTACGTTGTTAAATGTACATTAAGAATTACTTACTGTTACATGAAGACTTGCCTTCGCCAGGAATCGACAAACATCGCAGTGAAATAAAATAACTATGAGGGATTTACCACGCTACTTCCCGTCCAAGCTTCATAGAAGAACTGGAGACCATCTGATAAGCTGCTGTGGGTAGAGTACTAGTTCAGACAAATGGCTTCTTTGGATTTTCAAAATGGCTTCTTACTCTTCGTCAAAAGCTTAAAGTAAATATTTTTTCTCGGAAGAATACCTTAATCATGTCGTATTTAGTAATGATTTGAATACTGACAATACAACCTTAGTGCAACTTACTTAATTTCTAAATAAATTCACCGCAGAATAACGGAAAATCATATTATTTTTGCAATTAATTAAGAAGATTTATGGACATTTTAATTAAGAGGCTTAAAAAAAAAGAAGCTTTTTTCTAAAAGGTTTTTCGGATTCGGAGGGAAACGGTGCAGATTCTGATTTAGCCACAAAAAAAAGTGCTTAGCTCTATTGGTATAAAGATTAGTTACTTGAAGATAACCTCTGTCTCTCTGCAAAAGAGGTCATTTTAGAAAAAAAAAAAAAAAAGTATTAAACCTTATCAGTTACTTAAGCATTTTAATTCAGCTTATCTTAAGTTTCTTCCATTAAATTTCCAATTCAACAAACTCCATTTGTTTTTGTTTTCTTTAATTTGCGAATAAATCTTGTACGATTTTCAATGCTTTAGCAGCTCTAATTTTTTCTGAATATAAATAAATGATCTTTAAATAAAAGATAAATGAAAAAACTTCGTTTTTTATCTTGTTTTTACGAACCAAATCAGCTTCATAAATAATTTTTAGTTTCATTATATACCTAAAGCCTACCATTGATTAATGAAGTAATTTTAACTAGTTTAGAAATCTAATTTTTAGCTATATGACGTAGATGCCCAAGGTATATAGAATTTCTAACATGCTCATATTTTTAATTATCTAGAAAGACACGAATATTAATGAAAATGTTTTATTAAAATTAAATTTTAGTTATGAAAATGATTATNTTTTTTTTTTTTTTTTTTTTTTTTTTTTTTTTTTTTTTTTTTTGCTAGTGGACAAAGAGTTTCATCACATGACTTTTAAATTACAAATGTAAATAATAAATTAATAACTGCTCAATTTACTTAAAATAAATTAGAAAAAAACAATAAATATAATTCGCATTTCATTTATCTCCTGGTGAAGAAAAGAGGAGCGGCGGAAGTCGGTAATTGTGGAGGTTAATTGGGGACAACTGATACCAGGGGAGTTTACTCTACGTCGGATTTATATTTCCTGGGAATCACAGGATTTGCAATGTTTCTTAGAGTAATTGGGAATAAAGAGAAGACAAGCATTTATTCGTTGAGGAATATAATGTTGGTGGAAGATTAGAAAAATATGGATAATTGTGGAATCTTTTATTGACTAGGCTATATTTGACTGCTCTCACGTGGCAGAATGAAGGTTTGATACCTTTTAATTATAAATTTAATACCTTTTAATGATAAATTTTAAGTTATTGTGTACTTCTTCATAATAGTTCATTAATCATGGAACCTCAAAGTCTCTGAAAGTAATGTGGGTCTAAATTAATAACCTCTTAAAATGTAAAGCCTTCTAAAATGTCTCTGCCGACCTTACGACACAATTTTCAGGTTCTCTCGTATTATAAGTATCTTTTATAATTTTTGAATCGATTAAAATATTTTGATAAGCTCTCGTTATTAATGGCTATTTAAAAAAAAAATCTTTGACAGAAGCGCCTGGGTAGCTAGCTCATGAGATTCAGTCGGGTCTCGAAATCCGATATTAAAAAATATTTTTTTAAATTACTGTAAATTTATCTGAATGATTTAAACAGACAAGTACCTTTAATTCTTCTAATTATAGGCTAAAGCTATTTCTCATTCAATTAGAAAAATAATTCAGAGAATCTGAGAAAGAGTTCATGATACATCGTTTTTATAAATATTTATTCCACCTTAGCAATAACGAGATTGAAGACCCATCATCAGAGTTAATAATATGAGGGGATACTGAACTTTGTCAAATGACATACTCCTTTGTGTTCTAACTCTCTTAGAATAAAGAGGAATTATATTTTGCGTACTGATTTATACTTTTCAATCAGATACTCAGTATATTTAGAAGATGACGTCCTGCATCAGATACCCTTCAACCATTTCGCAAATATAGTACATGTTGTAAAGTTTATACTCCATGAAATCAGGAGCAGACCACAATACAGTCTATTGAAATGTGGTGAAACAAGAATGTCGGAAAGACAGTTCATAATGTTGTTTTTTTCTTTATCCGTCTTTTCCTCCTCAATATGACAAAATAAACGTCATGGAAGGATAGAAATTGAAAATTATCCAAGACGCATCAAACCGATTCTTTCAGGATGGGTAATGTTAGGTTTGTTATTTTTCTTGGCGAACTTTTAAACCTCGATTCCTTCAGAAATTCAATAAAGGAAGGATTAATTTTAATTTTTTTTATACAATATTTGAAGAGTATTACTAATGTTTTGCTGTATTTGCTTGGACAGAAATGTTGCCAACGGTAACTACTGAAAGATCTTACTCCATTTTTAAAATTTAATATCCTACGGTACGTGTATGGTGGAGCATGGACGGAGCAGATATTTAATGAGATCTATCTTTTAGTAAATGTCTCTTGAACGCGGGATAAGGTTTTTCTCAGAGTTGTTGTGGATTACGAATTAGATGGTGGGAATGAATGGGGGGGGGGGTAGGGGGATTGATATGGGCTCAGCTGAGCGCGGACATCGTACGCGCCCGCAGATATGGGCGAGCTTTGCGGGATCAGCTGATTTAGGGCTTGGGATTATCTGATTGCCTCCTATCTGAACTCTCGTAAATCTGCTCAGTCCTTGAGAGAGGGCTAACACAAATCCTATTATTCCGGAATAAATTAAGGGATTCAATTGGCCGGCCAATATTCGTCCAGAGAAATCAGCTTCGCGGCTAATAAGGGGACGTTTGGTGGAAGTGTTCGCTAGCTCCATTGTATGTAGAATAGAAACATTCACACATTTTACTACGGAAAATGGGATAGCATTGTGTAAGTGAAGCAAGCTGCAAGTTCTTTGGATAAAATCACAGGACACATCTCCTGTTGGAGTGTTTAAGAAATGTCCAACATCCAGGGTCAGTGAAAATGTCTTCCGTATTATTTGTAACACCAAATATAATTGACATTTTAATTATAATTGAATAAATTATTAATGCATTTATCAGAATGCTGACAATATATATATTTCATCAAGTAAAACAATAAATAACTATTTTTCTTAATGGGCCTGAAATGGTTGGGGGAGCGGCCCGGCTCTGCGGGTGCGGGCCGTTGGGGGTTGCTGTGTCCGTGGGGCCTCTTGATTCTCTAGTCATGAATATATTTGCTGAAACTAATACACAAATAGTAATGTTCAATAACTTTTCAAAAACCAAATAAACCAAACGAACAGATTAATTAAACACAAATAATCATATTCATTTTTTATAAAGGACTTCCTTTTAGCGAAACAATAGGATGCAGGCCCGTCGTGGCGTGGGCGGGGGTGGGCTGGGCTTTCTCCGCGGCGTCTTGCTGGCGTTCTTGAGTCGCCCTGGGGGATGTGGTCGGCTTGGTCCAACCGAGCACATCCTCTTTCACAGGGCTGTCGCCTAAAGCAATGATGGACCTTATATTCTATTAAAATGATGGGCCGCGAGGCGCC
This sequence comes from Oncopeltus fasciatus, assembly GCA_000696205.2. Taxonomy (NCBI): domain Eukaryota; kingdom Metazoa; phylum Arthropoda; class Insecta; order Hemiptera; family Lygaeidae; genus Oncopeltus; species Oncopeltus fasciatus. The sequence goes on along the minus strand of KZ811831.1, from coordinate 2,176 downwards.
GCGGGGTGGGCTCGGTCTGTCTCTGTCCGTCGGGATGGGGCCTGTGACAAGATCAACTTGATTGATTGGTTGATTTTTTTTTTTTTTTTTTTTTTTTTTTTTTTTTTTTTTTTTTTTTTTTTTTTTTTTTTTTTTT
>KZ811830.1:0-16004 GCA_000696205.2 Oncopeltus fasciatus | reverse complement strand
TTTTCAGACCATATCCCTCTTACCAACACACACACACACATATTTATATATATATATATATATACAACCAGATATTCTTTGTTTTCACTTTAACATATGTACAAAAATATTTAATTTCTTCAGACTCTCAATAAAAAATAAATTAATGACCAATTTTTCTTGAATTTATCTAAGAATGGGCTTTTGAAAGGTTGGGGGGGGGGGGATTTGGTGAAATTTCTCTTTGAAAGGGGAGAAATAGACAAGAGCCTGTCTGGAGAGAGGGTAAAAAGGTTATAAGTGTGAGATCGATTTCGCATTAGCTCCATTGTACTCCTCACATCAGCAGCTGGCGGCTTCGGGGCGAGAACAGTCGTTTCAACGCGGCCTGCCTTCTCACCCTCTAATTCAGATTTCAATATATAGGAGGCCTTCAGGAACACTACCCCAGATCCGGTATTAATTCTTCTTCAAACGGAATTATTTCCCAGTTTCCCTACAACAAAAACGCCAAAAGACTTTGAACTAAATAAACATGCATTCATTCACTGACTGTTTCTTCTGATGTAATTATTATAAATATTGTAGTTTGTTATTTTTTTTTTTATTACTTTTATTATTTATATAGAGTCTTCATTAAATTTGGAAAACTCTAATGCGGCTATAAACGTATTTATTAATATACTTTAAAAAATAATGAATAATTTGGGGGCTTTGTCTTTTTACTCTACAAAATATTTCATGTTATAATAATTATCTACACAATTTGGCTACTTACTACTACTCATAAAAACATAATTTTTTCTTTACTAGAATGTCGAGTAAGATTATTTCATATCTAGAAACACAGATATTTTGAAAAGTCGGCAAATGAGGAAAAATGGTCTTTCGAAATTGGTTAATTATTAATTATTGTTGTTTTACATATTTCTGAATAGCTCTTAATTTTATTATTTTGCGAATGTAATTAATAACTTCAAATTCATTTTAACACGATAACTTAAAGACCCATTGTAATTTTCACTTAACATTGTGAAGTTTGAGTATTAGTAGAAATCTGAAAATAATAATTTAAAATATTTATTTGGTTGTGGTATTTTATCCCACGTAAATTTTATACAATTAATGAGAGAGAATAGAATAAAAAAATCTAATTGTCCCAGCCAGGAATTGAACCTGGATCTCCTGCTATCCGGGCCGGTGCACTTACCAGTTATGCTACCAGGACGCGCTAGTTATCTCATTCACGTGGGATAAAATACCACAACCAAATAAAATATTTATAAAGAAAAAATTAAATGAAGTAAATGACGAGAGTCGACAAATAGTTTGACAATGTCAGCTCCTTCGAGTACAAGACGAAGTTGTTGGCTCTCGCTAGTCTAGAGGGAATTGAATGAGATATCTGGCTGGTCCTGGTAGCATAACTGGTAAGTGCACCGGCCCGGATAGCAGGAGATCCAGGTTCGATTCCTGACTGGGACAGATAGATTTTTTTATTCTATTCCCTCTCATTAATTGTTTAATAATAATTTAAGATGAACATTCTTAGTCTAAAAAATTTTTTTTTAAATAGTTCTTTTTTAGTTCCACAAAAATATATCATGTGAATTTTAAGGTCACAAACTATAAGGATTTCATAAATTTTCCAAGAACAATTTACATGATTCTCTTGTTGAGTTTCATGAGTTATGACAAAAATAATGAATTCAGTTGTAAACCTCCAATCAATGCAGTAATCAATTGTAGTTATAAATACATGATCTGTCTTTATTGAAACATGATTTTTTTATTCTAATTAACTGACTATTTAATTCGTTCGTAATTCCATAAGCAGATTTAGGTGGATTTTAAAGAACGAATAGTTATTTTTTCGCCAGAACTTTTTTGTACATAGAATTATTTTCCCTATTCATGTTACAACTTAAAGCCAATCTCTTCAATGGTTTTAATGAATAGCCGTAATACCAAATTTTTTTTTTTTTTTTTTCAAAGTAAGATGTTCGCCTAACAAATTAAATGAATGTTATTCTTAATCTGGTTGGGTATTGTGGAAAATTTTCCAGTATAAAAAATTTACAAAATTAAGTTTTACACCTTTAATTTAATATTTTCGTAATGCTAATATAAACGAAAATAATAAAAAACTTTTAAATTTAATTTAGTTCTGCTGATAAAGCCTTCCAATTTTAGACTATTGAACTCATCCAACGGAATTCAAAAAGAAGTTTAAATACTGAATTCGGTTTAATTAGTTTAAAATTTGAAGACAGTCAAGCTTATAGACCCACACACACACACACACATATATATATAATTTTTAACGGATTATGTATTTAAATTCTCCAATTTAGTATTGATGATGATCCCAGAGTTTCTAGAGTATTGAGCCTTATTTCTAATTATTACAATGATACACTTTTCGTGCTTACACTATTCATGAAGAAATGTTCTGAAAGAAATCTAAAAAATGATGAGTATCATTTTAGGTTTTCCATGGATTGTCTTATCCTTAATACTGTCCACGAAGGAAGGGAAAGAAAGAAGACATCCATGGGCAATGTCAGGAGGTCCTTTGATTTTCCCATGAGGAATTCCTACCTGCATTCCTCGCTTTTATCGCTTCAGTTATTTCATTCGGTTCTTTTACTTTCGTTCTAACTACAGCTTGACTTCAGCTATTCATCTTGAGAAATACATCGAAAAGTATTCGTTATTCAGAACGTTCACTGACGTAGAAAAACCACATGGAAAAATGTTCTCAATTGAAAAATTTTAAGAGGGCTTTAATTTTTATTTTCAGGTCGAATAAAACAATAAATAATATTCTGAGAAAATTAGTTAACAGTTAAAATCATTATATGATTATGTAATTAAATTTTAGTTTGTATATGATTTTATGCCCTTAGTAAAGAAAATTGAATACTGTGGTTCTATGTACAAGTTTACTAATTATAAAGTGGGCTAAAGATGTGCATTGGCCTACTGGCTGCACATCCATGAAGAAATGAAAAATATTTTAAAATTTGTTGATATTGCATTGAATAAGCAAAATAGAAATCAATTTAAAAAGAATGAATCGCAATGCTGTAAAATTTCTATATTCATATTTGTTAAAAAGCGCATTAATGAGATATATTACTTGTATATTACAATTATTACTTATGAAATTAATTTAATATATTCACATTGAGGTGGTAAGAAAATAATCATTAAATTTTGAAGTCTAATTGATAGTTGCTGAAGAATCCTGATGAAGGTGGTATTAATCAGATGACGTGAAATTGGAATTGATGTGGATGGCTGAAAATATTTAGGACAATTAATTAGAATTCTCACAGTTTCGAAGTGCTTATAAAGTTACTTCGTTCTTCGTGCCTTCTCTTCTGCCTCGAATATCCCCTAGGGAAACTTCGCTCCTCCATCTGGGTGTATACTTGACTGTATTGACAGTATCCATCGGATACACAGATACATGTTATCGGAGGCAGGTTTCAAGATCCTCTAGAGGTCAGTAAGGAAGGTTTATGGTCACATCTCAGTGTGCCTGACAACAACGTTCACTTCTGCACTCAGATGTGACCATAAACCCCCCTTGGGGAACTCTCAAGACATCAGTATCGCCCTGATGATGACCTACAAGTTAAGTCGAAACGTTGAAAATAATAAAATAAAATTATTATCCAATCATTTTTGGGTATTTTATTATTGCCAACCTGGTCAAAATTCTGACCAAATTCTCCAGCATATAATTATTAAGTTTTTTTTCTATTACCGTCAGTAAAGTTGAAAATTTTATAATCAGGTATGGAATGTGTAATATCGTCTTCATGAAACTGTTTTTATTAATTTGTCATCTATATAATCAGGGAATCCGAGATAATTATGGCCGATTCGATTACAGTATCTATCAGTTTTCGTGTGAACTTATCAGCGTACTTCACTTTTGCAAATATCCTTAATGCCAGGGAAGTCCGTGATTTAACTTCAATCCTGGAAGGTTCCTAATGGGCGAAGAAACAGGGTTAGCTTTGTTCCGCCACACGCCGGATATTGCCTTCCCGGTACTTTGTCTGGAACGCGTTACCCCTACTTCCCACCTCACAGGGGGTAAATCGCTTGTCTCAGTCATTAATTATTTTCAGACATTACGCAAATTGTAAATCATTTTATATAAATGTATGTAACCCCTCCAAGTGGGGGGAGGAAATTCAAAGCACTTTTTAGCAATGTTACCTCAAACTTCAATCATGAAGAGGAAACAGGCAATTTAAATATGTTTAAACAACCGAAACTCTTTAAATTCTGTGCAAAATTTAATTAGCGTATATTAACAATGATATATATATTTAGAAAAATATGAAATTGATCTTTAATTTATGAACGATTATAAAAGTTTAGAATCTTGAAACTCTGTAAGGTTGAAGATATTATACTGTGGTTTGCTCCCTTTTTGGCGTCTTTTACTTTGCAGTATTACGTGAATATACGTCGGGGTTAGTTTTGAACCGCTACTTTTGATAGAGCCCTATGTAAATGATACCTGTCTCTATAAATAGCCATATTCTAAAAGGTATAGTCATGACTTCCAACTTTCACTTCTCTTATCAGATTCGTTTCAGGCAAGCCGTTAGATCTATCATACCTTCTATTATTCGTCTTCATTGGTTTCTGCAAACCATCCTCCGTTGGCTAGTGCTTTCGGACATTGTCCATCTTCTTGGCCGAATACATGCGTACACTGTCACTGTCTGTATTCAAGCGCTCGCCAACGGAGGATGGTTTGCAGAAACCAATGAAGACGGATTATAGAAGGTATGATAGTTCTATATTCATTGGTAGTCATAATAATCCTTTAAATTATAAACCGTTATATCGTTGGACGCATTTGAATACCCCCAGAATACTACTCGAGTGGGGTGAGGCATAGTGACATATGATGGCGAGAATAATTTGAAAGTGTTATTCCGAAATAGGAGATACCGTTCCTTTTCGTACCTCCCTAAATTTAGTCTTTTCGTTTTCCCTTATCCAGGCCAGTGGAAGGAAGTATTATCAGAAATAAACGACAGACGAGGGTAGCTGACACAAATAACGACACAGACGCCCCAAGATAGCAAAACGAGCACCCAGAATAGACGATTGAAAATCAATGTCGGTCACTGTTCGTTATATTCCCATAGGGAGGACACATCGTTAGTACGCCCATAGATTAGACATTTTTACGTAAAAGATATGGATTTATAATTTTTTGCAGTTAAATAGCATTTATGTGAAAACATTATGTTTTAGTGCAGGCAAACATAGCTCTACTAGTTTCTGTATCTGAGACTGACGCATTTTTTGAGCTTAATATACAATTTTGGACAAAAATAAAATTTACAGAATAAAATTGAAACCTTCCGCTACCAAGGCTAAGTAAAACAACTAAATTTTCCAATTATTTGATGAAGGCAAAATATGCGATGTATATTTGAATTCACCATGTCTTGATATAGTACCGTCCATAATTTGCTATAATGTAAGATATAGTTTTCTTAAATACATCCTTCTGTTTGATATAATACATTTTTTTTAATTTGTTTGAACAGCAATGTAATTTTCAGCGGTCATATTAGTTCCAAAGATCTTCTTTTAATTTTCATTATTAGGCAAAATATTTTTATTTGCTTAGATTCTCGCTAAAAGTTCAATGTTGTTCGCGTTATAAAAATAAGTAAATTATCGCCTATGAAGTGTATATGTTATATATAAATGCAAAGATATATTTAGTACAGGCAGGCAACTATTGCTCTACTCGTTTTTGCGCACACACACACACACACACACACACACACACACACACACACATATATAAGTGTGTTTGTGTATGTGTTTGTTGCTTATAAATGTAATTTGCAAAAAAACATACACACACATATATGTGTATGTGTGTGTGTGTGTGTGCGTGTGTACAAGCTTTTAAATGCAGAAATGCCTTGAACTCTTTATTGAATAATACTGGTAAAATATGAGAGGGGTTTAAATGATTTGAAAAGTTAACAGAGGAATATTCATTTAATTCGATACTTAAGAGTTCGCAAAATTTTAATGGACTATAACATTTAGTTAGCGATAAGTCAAACATTCACACACTTAATTATGAACAGTCATTTTCGGTTTTAAGTTTATGGGTTGTGAAAAATTAGCGAAATATATATTTTTTTTTTTTAAATGCTACATGAGGACGAAGTCAATTACTGCATTTCATCTAAATTCGATAAAACACACACACACACACACACACAATGTATACATATATATATATATTTGTTAAGAGGATGGCATAGTAAACATTGGAAGCACAATAAAAAAATGAAAAGTAAAAACTTTAAACAGTAAATTTAATAGTTTAACCTATACTAGTATTGGGTGTAGTATAAAAAATAATAGGCTATTGTGTTACACTAATTACATGGAATAGATGATTGCAAAAAAAAAAAAAAAACAACAAAAAAAATTGTGACAGGGACACGTGCTAAATGCTAAGATTAAGTAAATTTAAAGCGCAGTTAGTTTTTTATTTATTTGTGTGCTTCTTTTTTAATGGCAGTTTTGGGATGCACTTCTGGGAACCTCTGTCACTATTTGCGCAAAAACAGATGGACCAATTTGGTATTACATTTTTATAATAATTAATTTATTGGTCTTTATCCTAGGACAGATAAGATCACAGTTCTGTTACGGCAGAAGTCCTAATTTAAGAATTTTTGGAATAAACGTTTTTTCTCTTAATTTTTTATTTAATAAAAAAAAATTATCGTTCCAAGTTAACTAAATAAAATCAACTAGCTATAAATTTGTTTACTTATAAGCTATAATATTTGGATTGATATTGTTGGCTCTAATGTGAAATATTTAATGTAAAATATTGTAGATAATTTTATTGATAACAGTTTTAGGTACTGGTTTATTGGTTGTAAGAAACTCTTTAAAGATGATTAATGAAAGTAGATCTCAGCCACGAAAATAGTTTTTCTCTCTAATTTAACATCTTCAATATAATAATACGGTCCATCAAAGATCCCTTTATTTTCACCTTTCCTTTTTCTTCTCTTCAAAGGTCTTCTCATCTTGGAAGCCTTTTCCTTTGATCTCTGTCGTCTACTCCTGCAATTTCCTTTCCCTTTAAAACGGAAATGACCGCGAACACTCTTCCAGAAAACTTCAGTGGTACATGATGGAAGACTCGCTTCGTTAGCGTTGAAAGCAACTTCAACCATTTTCATTGTTATAAAAACTACTTTTGTTCATGTTTAAAAGTAAACCAATAGTTCAAATGGAGAATTTTTTGACCGTAGATTTGATTATTAGATGATTTTTGTTGGGGTTCGGTCAAGGTAGGGTCTACCTTGACAGAACCCCAACAAAGATCATCTAATAGTGAGCCAATAGTCTTTCTGGTAATTCATTAGTCTTTTTAATCGTTCCAAAATAGTAAATACAAAGTGAATTATACATACATACATGATTCCATATGGATATGAAATGTACGTAAAAAAGAAAAAGGTGAGGTTTTGAACTAGAAAACCACACCTCTATATAATTATAATTATTAATGTTATCTATGAGTTATATCATGAATATTTTGCATTTGTATCCGAAATCAAAACATCCTAAAATTATCACTTTAAACATCTCGAATGCTTTTATTGATTTTCTATCTCATCTTGTATTTAAAATATATAAACAGTTTTTTAAAAAATTTAAATTTAGAAGAAGTAGCCCGCCTATTGGTTGTAAAATCTAAGGAACAATGCCAATTTATTGATGTTTAAATACTATTGTTTTCACAATGATGGGCTCTATTTAAAAAATGAATTTTTCTAAAGAATAACAAATTCTTCTTTATTTATTTATTTATTTTTTTTTGTAGAAGAATTGAATACTACCGTACTTTTTAATTTTCATTCAAATACTTTAAAACTTCTTAAATGTAGGGCGTTGAAAAAAACTAGTATGTATTGGGACTGAAAAACAACTATTTGAAACAAAATCATTTTAACCATAGTAAATTGTATGTAATATATTGTTCTTATACATTATTCATGTGTTCTAACAAATTATTCATATATTATCATTTTCTATTTACATTAAGTTTAAAGTACTTAAGTAAATCTGCACTACTTTTCTCAAAATAAATAAAGTTTTCTCAATAAAAGTTAAAGGGTATTCTTGAAAATTCTGAAATTGTCAACTACTATTTAACTATTTGTTTACTTAAAGGGGAAATATGTCAGTTATTTTATGAATATAAAATTAAAATAGATATAATTTTAAAAAAAAGTTATTTTGTGTAAAATATCGCTTAAAACCATTTGATGTGTTATTTTTTCCCTGTTAAACGAAAATAAATATGCTTGAAAAGAACTATAAATATTGAATGAACACAATTCAGCTATTGATGATTCATTTAGAATATGTTTTGTAGAAAAGATGAAAAGAGCGAATTGTAATAATAAAATGCAAGTTATGTTTTTATTGATCGAAATTTATACGATGGGTTTTATCTATTATTCATTATTAAAATAAATTATTTAAGATTCCCTTTAATTTTTTTTAGACAAAAATTATTGTTTTGAAATTTTATAGAACTGTTCAAAAATTCTGCGTAATAATAAAAGGGATTGAAATTGTTATGTTATAGTTCGGTTGGACAAAAACGAACTTAATGCGAAATAGACCGATGTTAAAAATTAAAAAGTCTAATGAGGTAAACTTTGAAAAAGGGTATTCTCCCCCTTCTGACATTCTGATTTCTCGCTGAAACATTGTCCAACCCCCGCCTTCGACAAAACAGTCTGCTCAAGTTTTAATAAGCTGTCTGGGCTCCAGGATTGACCTGCCCAGTCTAATATTAGCCTAGTTCACCGGGGCCTCAAATAAAGGTCTTCCTCCGAAAGGTTAGCAGGCATTGTTAGATGGGGAAAATGTGTATTCCATGGAGGGGGTGTAGTAGAGAAATCCCTTCTCTCCCCTCCAGCCTCTGCCACACAAATGTATTTAGTTTTCAAAAGAACAATATTCTTCATGCCTGTTGCTAATTATTTATTGTAAAACGCTTTTTACACTGTGAATGATCAAGCGCGCGAACCTTATTCTTCCTGTCTCATGCCGCTCTCGGTCTTGCTCAATTGATCACCATAATCTTTAATATAGAAACCTTAGGTATATTAATTATGCATATTTCTCCATTCAGACACCAGAATTCCCCTCATCCTTATGTTTGCCCTGAAGGCGGTTTACAACATAAGCCGAAACGTTTACGAATATTTAAAATCCACACATTTTCAATAACTTTGTGGGTTTTTTTATTTATTTATTTTTTATCATTATTGAATTACATTTCCATTCCTAAGTCTCCTATGTCAGAAAGTTTTCTTCATCAAATATTTTTTTATATGCATTTATTATTCTAAATAAAAGTACAATTAATAATTGTTGAGGGTCATTAATGTTGCAAAGTAGAATATTCAAACGTTAACAAAAACGATATTTCTATTGAAATATCGGCATACTTTACTCATTCATATAAGCTATAGCCAATAGAGTTTGGATCAACGCCTATTGATCTTTCAACTTAGTTAAGTTTTCATACAAAGAATTATCTTGCTATAAACAATTTATAGCAATAAACTGTAACAATGTGATATTTATATAAGGTATATACAAAATCTAAAGGCTTTTCGTGCAATTATTAGAACAATAAGCTGACGAAGAAATTTAAAAATTTGGGGAACCCTAAATGTTGAATTCTTATTTGCTTCCTGGAGCTCTTCAAATTTCACTATAACAGCAGTGTTAAATATCTTCGATACCTCTGGTTTTCCAAGTCTCAATTGGCGTGCTACAGTGGGACCTATTGGACCTTTCTCTTTTAACTTTATATATATATATATATATATATAACAGTTGTACACAGTTGAGGTTCAGTAAAATGTCCTGCGTCTGTTCCTTAAGTCGTCCCAAAATGTTGGAATGCCGTATTATTAAACCTTTTGAAAAAAAAAACCTTGCTTTAGATTAGATACTGCTGAATGGTACTGGATTGATTTTGGAAAGTTGAATATACTTTGAATGTAGAATTGGCCGACTTGAGCTCTTTGTGTTTATTTCCAAGTGTATTCCTTTAAATAACGTGGATCTTGTAAACCAGCACACTTCCTTCTTGCAACTGAAATCCTAGCTGGTTTCATGACGGATGATACAGCCAGGATTTTCCTCCGTACTTAAATAAACTTTACAGGAAAATATTTTTTGTCTTGTATGTGATTTTTTAGGAGGTCTTAGAAACAGTATCAATGGGGAAATTTATATTTTCCAGAGTTCATGACTGTCACAGAAGAGGGGAGTATCATAAGCAGATTTCCATATTACATTTAAGATAAATAAAATAACAGTAAATGAGAAAATTTAATTAACAAGCTGCAAAGAACAGTAAGTCTAAAAGAATGACCTATACCTTGCTGTGACCGAAAACACTCACCCTCCGTAATTTCATTAGTCAACTTCTTCCATATAAAGCGATTTTCGTAAAAATAATATTGAACATATACTTAGATAAACATAATTTTCATATTTTGAGTTCTATAATTCCATTGCATTATTTTTTAAATTGTGGACACTAGAGTGGGTACACACACACACACACACACACACATATATATAATATTGATTTGAATAGCTCATTATAATCATAAAAAGTAAACTAATAAATGTGACCTTCCAAGTAACAAAGAAGATTTATACATTCCTCAAAATTTAACATAAGGCGCCTCTATGTTTTTCCAAAATCCTCTATGATGCTAATTATATTAAAGAGAGATTACAAATGGTATTAAAAAATATTATAAAATTATAGTCCAAATCTAATGCTTTCTTCAGGGGCTTAAATTCAAATCATATCTAGGAATTCCCAGTTACCATTCCCACCGAACGTTTAAAACATTTGTAAGAAAGCAAATATTTGGTTGAGTTCTCTAAGTGAAGTAATATTTTACCCGGCTCAAAAAAATTATGCCTTAGATATCATATACATCGATCTGCCTCATATAAAACACTAATTTACCAGACTATCATAAAAGATCTTGACTCTACCAACCAGAGTTTTCACTGAAAATGGACTGCTACTTCTCCAATTATAAATGTACTATTTTATTACTGATCTTGACTACTGATTTGCAATCCCAGTTTACATTGCGAGAACTGAAGACGTCTTCAAAGTTGTACAGGAGTTGGCTGCTCCTGTTTCAGATTATGTCAAGAGTGCTGCCACTAAAAAGTACTGCGACCTTTATAGCTATCAAAATAAGACACCTCGCTGTATAAGGATGGGAGGATCTAAGAAGAACCTAGCAACAAGCCAGAGATCCTAGATTCAGTTTCGATAAATAATCAAATAAAGCAAATCGAGCTTTCTAGAAGGAGGAAACATTCCTAAAAGACATAAATTCTGGCGACTTTACAGTGAGTAAAGAGGCAAGAAGAGCCATTTTCTACTCTAGCTCGTCCGAAGAATGGAAGTACACTGTTGGCTGTTCTTAACGAGAAATCCACGTTCTGATCCACACTCTCTCGAATAGAGGTTCACCTCTACAGTGGAAAATCCTGATCAATAGCTTCCAGGCATGTTTAACTATCAGTCTGCTACATTACCTCTACATAATATAGACTTTGGGATTCTTGAAGTCATCTGCCAGCTACGACGATGCGCAAATCACTTGGTGATGACCAAATTATATATCAAGCTCTTAAATAGGGGACGGATTGCACAATTAGCTTCTACAACCCACCATTCGGCTGGGGAATCTCCCTGATTGCATTAAAGAATATCATCGACATCCACTTATCAAAAGCTAGTGAAACCAGTGAGCATGGCCTCTAGCTTTTATTATTCTAGTCGATATTATTTATAGTGGAATTTTCAATTAGAACATACCAGCAGTACTATGCTAAACATCAAGATAGCTTCACACCACATTACTCTGCAGTGCATTAGTTTTAAAGAATTACCAAAGCGATAGTTAGAGACTTAAAAGTGAAGTACACACCAGCACTCTTCCTCCATGTTGAAGTGGTGTGTGATACTATCTGGCAAAAAATTCATTCAATTTCATTCAAGCTTTAGTTGGCAGTTCCTCCGACTACCTCCATTAGATTATCTCCACCTTATCACTGATCACTGATTTTAGATCCAAATCAACACCAAACCCGGTTAATAATAATGAATTATGGATCATTATTAGTCCCCTCATCTTCAATAAATTTTTTCTAGTCCTTCATTGAACTCAAATATGTAAGCGACTTATGATGGTGATACCATACGAATGTACCAAGTATACGGCACGCCGATAGTCCTTGACAAGCATAAAAAAGAACTGGATGTCCTCACTTATTGGCTAAAGATGGATAGTTTCAGAATCCATGAAAGTTTTTACTTCATTATTCTTCCTGAGAAGACTTAAGATAGATTAGCTGGCAAAGTTGGACCTAGAAGAAGAGGATATCATCTAGAGGAGAAAAGACGAACCTCGACCTCCATTTCAAATACCAGAAAAGACCTCGACATCCATATTAACGTACTCTAAGGTAGCTCTGGGTAATAGGCAACTAGAGAAACTTTAAGAGGGGCCATTAGGAGTCTAACGATTGGTGATAGGAGCACTCTGGTGTGTTTAAAGTTAAAAGATTCACAGGGAACTGGATGATCCAGATATTATTTAATACAATTTACAATTATTAATTTACTATTGACAATTTTCTTTTAAAAATACATATAATATCTACAGCCAGTTCTTTTTTATGTATGGAAAGAACCACACATGCTAGAAGGTTGAATAAAGTCTTGTTCACAATTCGCCAAATAACATTTACATAATATATATGTTGTATTAAAATTTTAAAAAATGTGAAAGGTACTTAAAAACTTATCCTTAATAAATTTTTTTTAAACTACTTTATTTCCATAGCACATGATTTGAGATAAAGTACATACTTGTAAGTGTGCAGTGCAGATCCAGAGACAGTCTGAAACACAGTGCTGTGTGACAGTTTGCAGTTAGGCCGTGTAGGCACGCGGGTCGTTCCCTAGCGATTCGATCAGGGCTTCCCCTGAGACATTGTCAGTAGGTGTTGCTAAGAGCATTGAACTGTTATCAGTAAGCCTTTTGTCACCTCCTCCTATCTCTCTTGTCCCACTATTTTGTATCCAGACTTATATTTCTCAAATTATTTTATTTTTACGTATTTTTACAATTATTTAAACCTGAGGGAGTTAAAATGGACGGATTAAAAAAATTAGCTATACATTATATATACTTTTATTTAAAGTCTATGAAAATTGATTACAAATTAGAAGTAGTATTAAAATGATCAAAAATTTAAGATTTTCTCACAGAGAATTCTGAACATAAAAGAATATGAAAACTTTTTGGTTTTTTAAGAACTTTTAGATAAACTTTTGAGTCGGATGAATTTGATGGATCTGAAAATGTCTGGTGCGAATCATTTTCTCAATTTTTCATAAAAGTTTTCTTTAACAAAAACTATTTGGCTAGAAGACAATTTTCATCAAAGGCGATGAGAGAGTGTTTTGACCTTTGTCAACTTATTTATAAGTAAATGATGTATCATATTCTTAATGATATTGGAGAACATATGGATTATAAGTCACGCCTTGAATAAATCATCTATGTGCATCACATTGCACAATTTTTCCCGTCTCTTGTAAAATATAAAATAAAAATTCTTCAAACGATTAGTTCATTCATTATTTCCATCGCACAAATAGAAAAGAATCATATTCAACGTTATCGTAGCATAAGCTGATGAGAAGGTTCAAACTGATCTAAGTTCTGTAACATTTTCAGGAATAATTCAAAATGAAGAAGCTATTTATGAATGTGTCATTTACTCTTAGCAATATCCGTCTTGAAGGGTACTTGAGGTATTTGTCGATTGACAGACTTTAATGTATAGAAATGTATCATTAAAGAGGTTAATTGGCTAATTCCCTTTCATGTTATTCTCTCACATATACATCACCTAATTTTCCGTACGCATTTTGATATTTAATAAATGCCATCCTTGTACAATATTTAATTTTAGGATAAAAATTTATGTTAAGAATGCAGTTTTTTTTCGAAATTCTTTTTAAAAAAATGTAATAGTATACATTTTACGCTGAATTGGCAAGTGTTTATCTCATAAATGATATGGTGACACACTATGGTGACAGACTATGGTAACTGACCTGCCAATCTGCTACGTAGTGTCCACTATTTTGGATCCCCAAAGACAGAGAAATTCGAATAAAAGCGTGGCATAGGGCTTTTAAGGATCCTATTATTATCCCACAGAAATAAACGTACCGTCTGGTTCGGATCTAGACCATCTGGACAGCATGTGTCAATTCATTTCCTGGTTAAATTTAAACGACATGAAACCTAGATGAGTCGACCTATGTTATTTATTCTTTATACATTCCTTCGAATGCTATATTTAATATATTATATATTTAATATTTATAGTTAAAACTGACAGATTAAACCTCAATGGGTATTTTATTAATAACCTTCAGATAAATGCTATTCTAAAACACTCTTCCCTTCATTTAAATTCGAATATGATGCAATTTTTACTGGTTTCAATAAATAACTAAATCAGTTAAATTTAATCACGGATAATTACTCTACTTTTTACTAAGTTTTGTCAAAGAAATTTATTTCAAAACTAATGCATTTTAAATGAACTCCATTTTAAAAATATACTTGTCACTATCTTTTCTAGGCTAAATAAAATTAATAAAAATCTAGATTATTACAAATAAATTTAATCTAAGACTAGTTTTAGTTGGCTATTAGTGGACCTTAGTAATTAACGATTTATTAATTCCAAATTCAAATGTGATACTTAATTCTTCTAGTTGAGAACAAAGTCCGACACGCAGCAACTGAATAAACTAAATAAATTCCTTAGCGACCTAGTTAATGAACATTTTTATTTGGAATGTCTTTGTTATGTGAACCCTTTTCCCAATGTTCCAATTTAGTAGCTGCCCAAGGAAACCAATAATATCAGAATGCGCAGGAACTGCGTTCACAAAGCAGATTTTTCATATTTCAAGGCAAATAGAAAAGAAAATAATAAACTTCCAGTAAAAGCTCAAAAGAGTCATAAAGAAAAGGTAAAATGTACTTGTGGGTGATGTTTGGCTATATCTTGGCTCTCCCCTCAGTTGGTGGAGGCACTCTACTGTTCTATAACACTCACAAATATCATCTTTATCTGACATTTTTTGTGAAAATGTTACGGAACATAAACGATAGTTAATTATACATTAAATATATTCTGTATCACAAAGTTTTACATAATTAATTACAAAGGTACCTGTAATTATTTTATTTTGCCTACCTATAAATTATTACCGTTTATTTTGATTTAAACTAAAACCAAGTCCCTTTTAAATTCTGCGAAATAAACTTAAATATCGAATTAAGTTCAAAATAAAAATAACGTATAATAAAACAGACATTTAATATTGTAAATTTTATGTTAGTTGGTGCCCCACTTTAAAATACACAATTATTTTAAAGTGGGGCACCGACCAACATTGAAGTTACATTATTAAATGTCTGTCTTATTCTACGTTATTTTTTTTATAATGTTATTAAATATAATATATTACATAATATAGAATATAAATGCTAATAAATTTCATTTTGCACGAAGTATATTTTACATATTTCTTTTATAATGCAAGTTATGGCAAAGATATCAACTATTTTATGCAGATTATTAAAGGCAGATAACTTCTAAGCTAAGTTTAACCTTATTATAAACCAAACATTTTATAACTAATAATGCAGGAACTATTTATACCTAACAATATAGTTAACAATTCAATTTTAGTTATATCCCTCTACAGTAGATGGGCTGTTAAACTTTCTTAAAAAAGCAGGTATAGCCTGGAAAATCTAAATTAAAGA
>KZ811828.1:971-11954 GCA_000696205.2 Oncopeltus fasciatus | reverse complement strand
ATATATTATAATTATTTTTTCCCAGGTTCACTGTGAAAGAAGTCGGTCTTATTATGGCCATCGAACATATAATTACTTCTTACAAAATATACTTCATTAAAATAAGATGTTTTGGGTTTTTCAATGATTGATATAATTGTAAGAGCCAGTAAGATTTCACCTCATCATTGGAGATTTTAAGAATGAGCTGTTAATTGAGTGTTATAATTTCAGTTTATGGCCAAGATTAAAATTTAATTTTTAAGTAATTTTCAAGAAAATCTTTTACCATACTAGTTATTTTGGTGGGAAAATATATTCTGTTGAACTTATAGGGAAAGGTTCAACTATGTTTTATTTATTTTTTATTCATCCAAGCTGAAAAATAGTATGATGCATAATGTGTGTGTGTGACTTTGTATGTGCGTGAATGTACGCTTTTGTAAGATTTGTTTTTCAATATAAACTCATTTGAATATTAAGACATCTGGAATACCTTGCTGACAGATAGGACGCTGGTAATCGATCAATAAAATTAATTTTCCTAAAAACTTAAAGACGCCATCCCCCATAAAGAGGAAAACGATGTTATGAGTGAGTAGAAAGAATATCATTGGAGGTGAATATGAATTAAACATGATTGGAGAACTGATAACATTGAAAGCTTCTACAATCGTTACGAAATCTGTCAGGAGAGCCAGTATTTATCAGGCGTTGTAATTCACTGCGGGCAAACATGCTGAACGCTTAGTCTGATACAGCTGGGAGAGCTATTTCCTACAATAACTCATCCAGAGATAAATTTCAGCTTTACTGCCACGAAGAAAGATATCACTTCCTGAATAGTTGGGGTTTGTCTCAATAGAAACTGAGGATTAGGATTAGGATCAGGTTATAGGGCGATCAACATCATAGTTACTACGCCCTGACTGAATTAAATTTTTTCATATATGCCTGTTTCTCTTAAAATGTACATAAGTTTGCCTGCATTGGATTCATGGTTTGCCAGGGATGCCGACAGTTGTCTTGGGAGGTTTTTGCATGTAAATAGATTACTGTAATATTTGCTGGATAGCTGAAGGGCCGAATATTTATAATAAGCTTATCACAAAAAAAGATAACAATCTGAGAGTATGACATCTATCAGAGTAGTGATGCTCACAGTAGGCACAGGAGCGTCTTACGACTACCATAGCTACAGTACAGAACATTCACTGGTTACTGAAGATAAGAGGAGAACTTCTCAACGTAAATTTCACACGCACTTCTGAACTATGTGCAATTTAAAGGGGGGAGAAGATATTGAACGCTTTATGGCACTTAGTATTTTGAATGAGCACGTAAGGTACTCGAAGATTACGACACACACCACACACACACACAAACACATATATACATATATAAAAGAGCGGATCCCCACGTGACTAATGCCAGGCGTGCTCGGGTCACGTGACACCGGCTGCCGCTCTCCGTCGCTGCCTGGCGTTGTTTGCGTTCAATGCCTCCGATGGTAATTCCGCAGAGTGCTACGTGCTCCCTCCGCCAGTGTGCTGTGAGCCTCGAGTGCCATATCGATATCAGCCGCCGGCTCTCCAACTCCCAAACTATTTGTATTTAGATTTAGCGTGTCGCGATGGGAGACACAGAGCCAATGCGAGCTAACAGGGACATACACAGCGACAACCCTCCGAGTTAATTACATAAATTAACAGCGACTGGGGATGTAGTAGCTGCTATTTCAACTGTAATCTACCATGCAGTTTATAGCCAAAGGTTCATTCGGATCGAGTCAGTGTTTTAATATGCATTCCCAAAACCAACATTAAACTAATTACATTTATCTCATTACCCTTCACTACTATTGACTGCATTTTGCATAAATTTCACTCAATTTTAGCAATTCTCAANCTCTCTCTCTCTCTCTCTCTCTCTCTCTCCCTCACTCTCTCTCTTCCTCTCTCTCTCCCCTCCCTCCCACACCCTCTCTCTTTCCCTCCATTGTGGATTTCCAAAGCTTTCAGATGTCTCAGAGTCTGTAGAATTACAGACACAAAGTCTGAGAGAACCTGTAGGTTACATAGCCCCGCCCCTGTTTACTCTCATTCCTCCCTCTCTCTCCTTTTCCTAATGTGCTTACGTGTCATCTATACGGCATTCACGAATTCATTGGCTCTCACCATGAGATTTCGTAAGCCTCCGTAAGGTTCGCCCTAAATGGCCCGTGCACAGTCGCTCAGGGCGTTTTCATAGTCGTTTGGAATATATTGTGCAATTGGGGTGGGGGTGGGGGTGAAAGCTACTACAAAACCGTCAAATTGCAGTTTGATACCAGTGTTCGGGACTGCGTGTGTGGCCAAGGGTCGCCTCTTACTGCTCATCTTTAGCGCGTTAACGCTGTATCCCATGACTTGCCCTTTCCCGCTGTGAATGGAAGAGGCTGTTTTCTCTCTCTCTTTCTCTCTCTCTCTCTCTCTCTCTCTCTCTCTCTCTACTGACATTCCAGACCTCCGAATTCCAGCTGTGTAACAGTTTTCGACACAAAGACGGAGCCGACTTTCATTGATGGAGTCGTCCACGTCGAGGGATACAAAAAATATAATCGTAAATAAATGAGTCATAATGGAAGAAAATGAAATGTCAAAAATCCCTTTATGATTCAATCTAAAAATAATTCTATGATTAATGTGTACGATTGTATTTAAGACGGAAGTATTTAAGTGCAGCCGAAAGGAAAGAAGTTAATGCCATGTCTTTCTAATGTGCCTTTGATAAATTAAAACTATATTCACATGAATTAGTTTTATTTATTTAAAAACTTAAATAAATAAAACTAATTAATAAAACTCTCCTTCCATTCAATAACTTGGGAAAGAGAGAGAGAGAATGAGAGAGACGTAGAGTAAAGACCTACAGATTTTAACGTGGAGAGAGAAGTTATTTATACTTTAAGACCAATAGATGATTGAAACTTACCAATATTTATAACCTTCCCAGAGCCATGGGTGTCATAAATGTTGAAATGTTTTCATAGCAGCAGTCAAATTTATATTATTCGTAAAATTACTGTTGAACAGACTATTCAATTTACATCTTGTTTAACATGCCTTCATAAAAAAAGATAATTCTCTCTCAACTTTTACTTAAGTTGTTATACAACAGAAGTTAATTACAAATCTCACATTAAATTTCTCATGAATTTTAAATTATAACTAACTAAAAACCATTATTATTTTTTATTTATTTAAGAATGATTTTTACATTCAGCCCTGAAGAAGCCATCACAAGATGTGCGAAAGCTCGGCTAGAAATAACTTTTCTATATGGAAAAGTCTGGAAAATGAATAGTTTTGGTGACCGTAACATGATATCATAAAAATATCGCAACTGATTTAATCAAATTAAGCCGAATAAACGTTAAAAATAAAAGAGACGAACAGTAAAAGAACCGATTTTTTTATTTAAAAATAAGGCCCGCAATACAACTTGAAATTTGTTCAAAAGGAGAGTTTATTGACCGTAGATATTATTCTAAGATGATTTTAGTTGGGGTTCGGTCAAGGTATATCCAAAAAACACAAATTTAAAAAATGTATTTTTTAATAAAGGATTATCTGCCAACGTTTTGGCTTACATTAACATGAAGATAAGAGAGGACGTCCTGTTCCTAAGTTCACATTTCCATGACTGACTAAAATCATCAATTTTATGTAGATAATTTATCGTTAGAGTTCAACATAAATCTTTATTTGAAGATCAAGGTTAAGTGGTGTAAACAAGAACCAAGTGGTGTGAAGGTAACAACGAACAATAAACAATTGGAGAAGGTTACCTTGTCCATGAGTACCAGTATGAGTATTGGTCCAGGGTCTATGAGTACCATGAGTAGGTCGCCTACTTGTTGAAAGGTTTACAGAGAAGATTGATAAGAGTGGTAGGTGCATTGAAGTCCATAGACACTACACTGAATAATAAAGTGTATTTCAAGCCATAAATTTGTGTTTTTCTGTGAAAATTTATTGAGCAACCTATATTATTCAAAATTTAACCTTCAGTCCTGAGATGATTTTAGTTGGGGTTCGGTCAAGGTAGATCCAAAAAACACAAATTTGAAAAATGTATTTTTTAATAAAGGATTATCTGCCAATATATAGTGTAAGCCATCTTCAGGACTATCATGAAGATGAGAGAGGACGTCCTGTCCCTATGTTCACATTTCCATCACTGGCATTTTCCATCAGTCATGGAAATGTGAAATTAGGGACAGGACGTCCTCTCTCATCTTCATGATAGGCCTGAAGATGGCTTACAATGTAAGCCGAAACGTTGGCAGATAATCCTTTATGAAAAAATACATTTTTCAAATTTGTGTTTTTTGGATCTACCTTGACCGAACCCCAACTAAAATCATCTTAGAATAATATCTACGGTCAACAAACTCTCCTTTTTTAACCTTCAGTGTTATACTTCTTGATGGAAGGCAAAAGATCTTTATTACCACTCGCGATTATTTCGGTTTATATTACTAATGTGTGTGCAGTATTCTACAGTAATGAAGAGACCTCTCACTTATGTTCCTAAATGACGTCCCCCGCTATCATAACGTAAATGCAGATGTAATGAGTCNTATTGAATTTGAAGATTAATTCTTACACATAAATTTAATTATTTTTTCTATTTATTTTATTTTATTATTTGATCTGATCAATTGCACAATAAATTGACAAAGGAAAGTATTTTAGGTGATCGAAAATTAACGTACAGCCATTAATTTACTGAACTTTACAAATTCACAATTTAAAATAGTAATTAGTCTGAGATTAGCTTATTACTATTTTTAATTGTGAAAAACTTTTTTTCGAGTATTCTGAGTATATGCGAAAATCCGACCGTAGTACCAATAATCGAAAGTTTGGAGTCGGAAAAAATATCGAGTCCAATATCAGTGAAGGAAATTAACGAGGCCATTAAATGTTCTCTGATACATTCAATCCAAAACAAAAACAAAAAATAAGTTTTTGTTTCTATTTTTATTTTTTTATTTTGTCTACAACAATTTTATGATGATAATTTATCGTTAAAATTCAACTTAAATCGTTATTTGAAGATTGAGGTTAAGTGGTGTAAACTATAACCAAGTGATGTGAAGGTAACAACGAACAATAAACAATTGGAGAAGGTTACCTTGTCCATGAGTACCAGTATGAGTATTGGTCCATGGTAGTCCATGAGTACCATGAGTAGGTCGCCTACTCGTTGAAAGGTTAACAGAGAAGAGTGATAAGAGTGGTAAGTGTATTGAAGTCCATAGACACTATACTGAATAATAAAGTGTATTTCAAGCCATAAAATTGTGTTTTTCTGTGAAAATTTATTGAGCAACCTATATTATTCAAAATTTAACCTTCAGTCCTAAGATGATTTTAGTTGGGGTTCGGTCAAGGTAGATCCAAAAAACACAAATTTAAAAAAAAATGTATTTTTTAATACAGGATTATCTGCCAACGTTTTGGCTTACATTGTAAGCCATCTTCAGGGCTATCATGAAGATGAGAGAGGACGTCCTGTCCCTAAGTTCACATTTCCATGACAGAAATGTGAACTTAGGGACAGGACGTCCTCTCTCATCTTCATGATAGCCCTGAAGATGGCTTACAATGTAAGCCGAAACGTTGGCAGATAATCCTTTATGAAAAAATACATTTTTCAAATTTGTGTTTTTTGGATCTACCTTGACCGAACCCCAACTAAAATCATCTTAGAATAATATCTACGGTCAACAAACTCTCCTTTTTTAACCTTCAGTGTTATACTTCTTGATGGAAGGCAAAAGATCTTTATTACCACTCGCGATTATTTCGGTTTATATTACTAATGTGTGTGCAGTATTCTACAGTAATGAAGAGACCTCTCACTTATGTTCCTAAATGACGTCCCCCGCTATCATAACGTAAATGCAGATGTAATGAGTCGGAGGCGCCCAGCTCCCCAGGGATAAGGCTGTCGGGGTAAGTTAATTGCCCAATTGACCGTAGCGTCAATGCGATTAGTGCATCATCCTGTCTATCAACCCTATGTCGAGTACGTCGCACCTATGTCCCGTAATTATACTACCCCTTCGAGCGTGCTCGCCGTTCGACGCGTGCCTGGGGGCAAATTGGTCAGCGCCCAATCCATTTGCTAAAAGGCCCGGGCTTGCTCACAGGCACTCACCCGAGGGTTGCAAGCGGGGGAGGATCCACAGATGTAAAAATTACCATTGGCCTGAGGAGGGTGGAAAGAGAAAGGGTGGATTCAATGGAGACTCCCTACCTCCAAGGGGCAGCCCAGCCTTCAACATAGGTTTTGAAATCCATTCAACTGATGAGTTATCTATTATTATAAGTGTCCATTAAGAAATTTAGTTCTTTATAATACCAAAAAAGAACAGAATTGGTAAAAATTAATCTGCAGCAGTTGAGTTTCTTAAATATTAACGATTAACGATTTGTATAAATCTTTTTTCATATTTTCTTGTCAATGAAATGTATATAACTAAACAAAATACTTGAAAATATGGAGATATAAAATAATTTTTGAAGCCTTAAATGGTAAAAAAAATGTAGTCTTCGTTGATGTAGGTTTCCACACAATCATCAGATGGAAAGTACATAATATTTTAAGCCTAAATATTTACCATCGCTTAAAATTTTATGAAAATAATTCCTTCACAATTTTTATAATTTAAGAAACACAGACAAAAACCAACAAAAGTTTTATTTAAACTCCAGTCTTCACACAACCATTCTTTATAGGATATGTAATTTTGAGATACGGAAAAACAACTAAGGGAAAAAAAATGTTAAGTTTAATGTGTCCGTAAATTTAGCACGAACCCCAGGTCACTAATACTAACCACCCACCATTGAGTTGATGCATGAAAAGGTACATCGTCCAAACGTATAGAATATCCAAATTTCATGAAATTCGCTAATGAAATATTGATGTTCGGTTTAGGGAGTACGCCGCAGATCAGACTGACATTTTTGTTATTCTTCGACACTCAGATAAAATAAAAAAAAAGAAAGGTAAGCCAGTCTCGAAACGTAAACAAATTTTAGTTTGATTATAATCATTATTTTCAATTAGACAACTAAATTAATGAAACTATTTCTAATTGCAAACTATTTCATTGAAGTATATTTGGTTAAGTTAAAAAAAAAATTGGCTTTCCGCAATAATAAGTTTCATAATAAAAGTAGTAGAAAACTGACCGCTTCGCCTCATTTTTTACGATTTTTTTAAATAAGGATAAATAATCACTTATATCTAAAGGAATAATAGATAAATTCTCAAAATTACTTTACTCTTATAAAACTCCTCTCTCATCACAGTATTTCAATATGATAATCACTATCTACTGATAACGATAGTAAAACAGTATATAATAGTTAAAGATACTGTGTTTCGCTGTAAAAAGAAAATATTTTGGGAAAACATATTTTAATATTTTGATTTTATAATAAAATATACATTTTGTTTACTCAATCGGCGATATGGACTTCTATACAGACTCATGAATAAGAAGTCCAATCTTTCGATTGAAAACAAACTGACGCTCTACAAAACCTTATTACGAACAATCTGGACTTACGGCATAGAAATCTGGGGTGCCGCTAAACCTTCCAACATCCAAAGAATCCAGTCCTTTCAATCCAAAACCCTGAGAATAATTGCAAATGCTTCCTATTATGTATCCAATACATCCCTTCACCACGATCTTAATAACCCTTTTGTTAAAGACTTCATTCCTTCCCGCTTCACCACTGCCATACTATCCTAATCCAATAGCACAGACCATGTCTTCCAATTCCTAACTCTACAACCCTCCCCGTCGACTCAAACGAAGATGACCTTCTGGGGACATAATCTGCAAATAATTTGAGAGTGGTGCCATAGGTCACCTCATGCGATTGATATTGAATGTCATTTTTTTTTTTTATTCATTGTGGTGATCAAATTAAAAAATGTTTTAATTTAATAGAATTTAATAAATAAATAAATACCTACGGTCAAAAAACTCTCCATTTGTAAATATTTTATGATGTNCCCCACCACTCCAAAAGCTTAAGGAAAACACGATTTATCACCTTGGAGGCGCATCATTCTTGAATCTCAAGCCCCTCTGATAGCAGTTTTCTCTTATAAAAGAATAATGTTCATTCTTTCTTTTACCTATATTCATAAACTTCACTTGGTAACACTTTTTTTTCTGTTGTGATTTTATTTCTGTTAATAATAAAAGTATTATCAGAATTGATGCTGTCGATATTTATCTAAATACAATACAAATACATTTATTATTGTCCCTGCAATTACTTCTGCCTTAAAATTAATTAAGGTCACCATTTGCCTTGTAACGTGTGACGGTACCCACCCCATTGAGGGGAGGTAAAGGGATTCGACAAAAGCAAATAATCTAAGAAGGATTGTATATTATTATTGTTTCAGGATCTGCAGTTTCGTTGGACTGAAATAAATTTTATAATTTTTAAAGTGTTGGGTTGAAAAGTGATCTTAGTCTAATCAGATTTGTTCTTGTCCAAAGACAGCAGAATGAAAAGGATAATTTTGAATATAGCTCTCCTGTCCTTATTAAAAAGTATAGTTTTAATAAAATATTGGGTTTCTATATAAGACCCAGATTCCAATGGTTTTTTAGACCATTTTTTAGACTCCAATGAGAACCATGAATTTCCTAAGGCTTTAGAAGAAAAAATAAGATGTAAAATGATGATTTTGGAAATTATGTTTATTACAAAATGTCCCTGAATTCACATGATGAAGCGCCTATAAGGGCAAGAAAATATTAAGAAAGTAATTGATAATGAGGTATTCTGTGAAGATTTCACTTGCGCAAACTTAACTGAAGATATAAGATATAAGTAAAGTAAAAAATTTTGTCTGTTAAGGAACAATCTTGATTACTCATGACTAAAATCCTTAAATATGGTCACATTTGGGCGTGTTATTTAACTAAATTTAATATTATTACTACAAACAATATAAATTATTGTCGTAAAAGTAATTGTTAGTTAAAGTAATTACTGAGGTAATTCTCATTGCCTTAAACAACATCCTAAATACCTGATTAATTAATGGAATATACATTTTAGGTTTCTCCCTTAATTTATTACCAGAAATTTCGAATGAATTTAATTAGAATAGTTGTCCTCACGATTGTTCATGAGACAACTATACTAATTAAGAACAAACTGTTCAGACAGATCAATTCTGTCAACTCATCCTATTATTTATTTCAATTTTTTTTATATAAAATAATAAAAGTTGTCTCCCTTACAATTGCTTTTTCCTGCTTTTACGTTTCAGCCCCGATTGGGCATCCTCAGACACAATATGCTCGCCCATCCATATAGTATCGATATTGAAGTACTCTTCTGAGTTTAATTTACTGAGACAGAATACAATATAGTGGAAAATGAATAACTGTCGTGAGTTACTATTTTTTGTGTTGGAGAAAATAGTCAGGGGTTTGGCAAAAAAAAAAAAACTCCCATATTATTGGGTTATTATTTTAGTACTGTAGACGTTTTGACTGAACCTGTAAGTCATCATTACGGCCGAAATACAGTACACAATTTTAATCTTATAAAATTATAGAACCCTATCAGTTCATTTCAAGCTATAATTTTACAGTTGTAATAGTGAGTTTTGTTTTTCTGCCCTGATGATGACTTACAAGTTATGTCGAAACGTTGGTAATAATAAAATAATTAACCAATAATTTTGGAGTATTTTATTTATTTTTTCTAATTCTGGCCGAAACCCTAACTAATTTCTCCAGAACAATACTAGACAGCCAACCACCAATATCCATGACAATTTTTTATATTTTATACAAATACAAATAGTCACAATCCAGTTGTAATACTGAATATTAAAGAGACTTTCATTTTTTGTCGATGTGGAGCCTTTCAGTGAACACGATTTTGTTTTTCCCCCTTTGAAACTTAATATATTACATTTAAAGTTCTTTTGATAGGTATACAACAATTATAGATAGTAGTTTGATTTTTCAATTGCCAATAATTTTTAACCTTTGTTTATTTCAAAACATTTAATCAATGTGTAGCCATTACTTTAATGAAGTAAGTTATGAACAATTACTTATGTCATAGCAAATATATCATATTTAACATTGGTATTACAGGATTAGCTGTCAAGTGTTATAGGATTATATGTTTTATAGTAATAGGTAAACTTATTCAATATGTAAATATTTTGTTTGGTTGTGGTTTTTTATCCCAAGTAAATTTTAAACAATTAATGAGTCTCGTCATTAAAATTTAATAAAGTAAATGACGACAATGTATGACAATGTCAGCTACTTCGAGTTTAAGACGAAGTTCTCGTCTTTCTCGTAAGTAGGCTCTCGCTAGTGTAGAGAGAATTTAATGAGATATCTAGCTCGTCCTGGTGGTGTAATGGCTTAGCACGCCGGCCCGGATAGCAGGAGATCCAGGTTCAATTCCTGGCGAGGACAGATAGATTTTTTTATTCTGTTCCCTCTCATGAATTGTTTATTCTATATGACTTGTTAGGCATTATAGGATTAGATTAAGTGTTAAAGGTGTTAGGATTAGTTGTTACATGTGGTGTTGTACATTAAATGAACGTTTGACCCTGAATCTCATGGGAACATGAGATCAGAATCTTATGTTGTACACCCTTGTACGAAACTTCTCGCCCTCATCAAAGCAGTCATCTGTGGGGGTAAGACAGTTGTCATCTGCACTAATACATAAATATAAGCCGTAGTCGTTAACCCCACCCCCCTCCCTCCTCACATCCCAGATCTCCATGTCTCCTCCCCCTGACAGTGGCTGTCCGGTCCCCCGACCCCACCATGCTGCCGACATCAAACATCAGATTAGCATTTATATTGGGAGTGACGCTTTTCCCCCACCACCACTACCGTCCAAAGAGACAGCGAGAGAGAGAGAGAGA
>KZ811825.1:1466-16521 GCA_000696205.2 Oncopeltus fasciatus | reverse complement strand
AGGTAAATAATCTAAAAGGTTATTTCCACCACCAATGAATATAGAACTATCATACCTTCTATTATCCGTCTTCATTGGTTTCTGCAAACCATCTTCTGTTGGCGAGCGCTTTCGGACATTGTCCATCTTCTTGGCCGAATACATGTGTTCACTGTCACATTCACGTTCAACATTCAACAGTTGAATGCAGACAGTGACAGAGAACACATGTATTCGGCCAAGAAGATGGACAATGTACGAAAGCGCTCGCCAACAAAAGATGGTTTGCAGAAACCAATGAAGACGGATAATAGGGATTATAAGGTATGATAGTTCTACATTCATTGGTAGTGAAAATAATATTTTAAAAGTATATATGATTGAAATTAGTTTTGCTTTAGAAATATACGATACTGGTGTTAACTAATCGATAAAATGAGTTAAAGATATCGACTGACTCGAGGATGGGCTCTGAAACGAGGTTCTGCAAGAATCTCCCCCCCCCCCAACAAAAAGGACTAGTCCACCGATGACTGTATCATAACGCAGTATCGAAACGATTGCGGTTACGGAAATCGCTGTATCGGACGGAGATGGGGGAAAGTGAGGTACTCCGTCATGTACCGTTCACCAAGAAGTGATCACGTCATCGAGGAGTCGGAGACCTCCCGGCACCCGTTCTCCGGGAATCGGGTCGCGAATCGCATCCGAAGAGACCTTCTTCAGGTGTCAGTGTCAGACGTCATTGTCAGAGGTGTTGTCATGCAATGTAGAATCCTCTGCATTCCATACGTCTGATGCATTATTGACTTATCAGATTCCTTTTCTTAGCTTTGCTCATTTCAGCTACACCCCTCAAGTCCCTTCCAAATGACATGTTTTCCAGCCATATAAGATACTCGACTTAATATACGTTCAAATGGAGAGTTTTTGACCGTAGAGATTATAAGTAGAGAATTTGTTGGGGTTCGGTCAAGGCTGATAAAAAAAATATACAAAATGACCGTTGTTATCACTCTAGGAGTTTGGTCTAGGTTTTTAGTAACCATAGAATTGCCGACTTTTATATGCATTCTTAATTAATTGTATTTTATTGTTATTTTTAAAAATATTTGACACATTTATTTTCTTTAGCTAAAATTATTTACTTTTCTAACTCTCACTATTTATATAATAGCAATTTTAATATTTGACTAACTGTAAGTATGTTATTNATTTTTTAGCTAATATTATTTATATTTATATTTTTATATTTTCTAATCTAGACTAACTGTTTGACTAATTTTCCTGAAGGGGGATTAAATATTCCTAGTATGCCAGCATTTTAGTCTAGTATTTACCCTTGTGACCGGCACCCACATCCCACATCCTCCGTACATTTTTAAAATTGTATTTTTTAAAAAATCAACTTTGATCAAATCCCAACAGATTTTCTACTAATCGACTAAATATAGCTTAAGTAGAGTATCCGGGTCTGGACTTAATCCTTTGACATTTTAAACTAATACTATTCCTACACTATATAGAAATAAAACTATATTCCCTAAGCTTCCGCAGTTCCCGCGAGACGAAATTGTTTAAGTAAATCTGGTTTTGTACTAATGTTGCTTTTATAGTTAAATAATATAAGGAACTAATTATCCTGGCAACTAATATATTTTATTATATAAGAATGTGAAGGAATCAAATTCCTGGCAATTGTTATAGTTCTTTAATTATCTTTTGTAGTCAAAGAATGAGAAGGTGCTCTAGTTCTTCAAATTTTTTCTAATTTTAATGGGCTTTTAATGCCAAAGAATTGTTGCATTTTAATAACTTTTTATCATTTAGTAATTAGAAGATTCCTTAGAATTCATGATTTTTATAGTTTGAGAATGAGATAGTTATCAAATACCTTAGACTTGTAGTATTTCAACACTCTCTTGTTATTTGGGAGCAAGAAGATTCTCGAATTTTTGGTTGTATAGGTATTCAAAATCCTACCTATTGTTTTTCTTTACAAAGAGGTTGATATTTTTAAAAATTGTATTATTAAATTTTAATGTTTTTTAGTGATTGAATCTTTCTTAGGTTTAGGGCCTACACATTATTTTCTTGTTGTATGCCCAGCAATACTATCAGCAAACGAGCGATTCCCCCGAAAGCAGACAACTTTTTTTCAGTTTTCTTCTTTTCTTTTTCTCGTGGTTTTCTCTGAGTTCTGATCTTCTTCATAGTCGGCTGAGCTCATGTTCCGAGCTCTGAAGATGACACCCCATCCCGGAGAAAGCCGATCACGGGGTCTGTCAGGAGACTGAATGCTCCTTGAGGGATTTGACAGCTGGAGCTAAGTGTTTTTTTTTTCAAAAGTGAGGATAGAAAATCCTTTTCGAACAGAGGCTTTGTAAGAAGGCGTGTGTTTGAAGAAGGTGAGGACTGGGTGTCTCCACTTGTCATGTCACCCTCGCACGTCGCCCAGACTCCCCTGCTTGACGTTTAAAACTGTTGGTTATTTACAATTACCTCGAGTTTCCTAACAATTCGCCTGTATGCTCGCCTGTCACGTACTTCATTTTGCCTGGTTAAGTTGTCCTGCCCTCAGGGTGAAGCTTTCATGGAGGCCTCATGTCTGTCAGCTGTCTCGTATAGGCTTGTTATTCTGTATTGTGCAGGATAATGCATTATATGCACCCCCTATACGCAGCATATATGCAACACACAAGGGCGTAGGAAGGAATTACCTTAGAGTAGGGTGGGTACAGACACGACCTGTCATGCGAGACAGGATATCCATCCACAACCATGTAAAGTTTTGTTCAACAATTCAAAATCATTTTGTGAGGATATTGACTTAGATTAACATTAAATTCCTCAAGTTACTGAGAAACATTTAACACTTCTTTCTTAATATCAGTTTTATTAGATTTAACCAAATCTCTATGCACTCTCTTCAAGCACAACCAATTCATTCTATTTATAGAAAGTTCGTAATTAAAATTTCTTTGATAATGAACTTCTCATTTTATTTCAAGTCGAGGGTTTTTGACCGTAGAGATTATTAGAAGATGTTTTTTGTTGGGTTCGGTCAAGGTAGATCAAAAAAATAGAACTTAAAAAGTGATTAGTCTTTTATTATTTTCCAACATTTCGGCCAACATTGTAAGCCACTTTCAAACCTATCATGAAGGCGAGAGCCTTTTCGGCTTAGGATGTAAGCTGAAACGACGGCAGATAATAAAAAAAACACATATTTTTTTACATTCTATTTTTTTGGATCAACCTTGACCTAACCCCAACAAAAAAAATCAACTGATAATCTCTATGATCAATAACTCTCCATTTGAACCTGATGGATGCATTCCTTCGGGATTCGCCAGATGGTTTCATCCACCTCCACAGGAACTGTATTGTGGTGTTGGAGTTGTACATCCTCCTCCGTCATCTGTCTGGGCCACGTCGTGGAAGACAGCTGAGGGAGTAAGGTCGGGACCTTGACCCCTAGGCCCCCGCACTAAGGACTCTCCTAACGAGCTAATGGCTCTTCTTGCTTTCTTCCTTCCGTGGCAGCAGATTGCCGAAAGGAATAGCAGCTCACTTTCCGAAAGTTATGCATGAATCGATAAGTCATGGCTTAGAAGCCGCAATCGGTTTTGGCTTATCGCTTTTAATTGACGATGAAAGGTAAATAATCTAAAGGGTTATTATGATTACTAATGAATATAGAACTGTCATACCTTCTATTATCCGTCTTCATTGGTTTCTGTAAACCATCATCTGTTGGGGATATACTCCAAAACTATTGGGTAATTATTATAATTCATTATTGTCAAAGTTTCGACTTAAGTTATAACTCATTTTCATTTTGTTTTAAATTTAGTACCTGCTATTCGTCAGATATAGAAGACAATAATTTTTTTTCGGGAGGATAGGTTATATAGAAATAACCACCCTATTCTGAGCTCTCACAGTACCGAGCAGACAAAAGTCTTAAATAAAAATTTAATGCCACTCCAGAGCGAGAGAATAAATATTAATTTAAAGACTAAGTAAACCAGAGAAAACAATAAGTTGAATAGGTATAACCCAGACTGAGTTTGCTCTAGACTGACTGGCAAGGAAACTAGCCTTAAGCCAACATACTTACAATTGTATGATTATTGTATGATTTTTGTTGGGTTTCGGTCAAGGTAGATAAAATTTTTTTTTTTTTTAATGTGTATTTTTTTAAAAATTATCTGCCGACGTTTCGGCTTACATCATGAAAACGAGAGGGGATGTCATGTGAACTTAGGGACAGGATGTCCCCTCTCGTCATTATGATAGCCCTGAAGATGGCTTACAATGTAAGCCGAAACGTCGGCAATTAATTTTTTTTTTAATTTGTATTTTTTTGGGGATCTACCTTGACCGAACCCTAACAAAAATCATCTAATAATAATACTTACCGTCAAAAAACTCTCAAAAATATTTTTTTTCGTTTAGCGGTAGAAATTTAGATTTTCTATTTCGTAACGAAGATATTTCGCTCAAAATATTTGGACTGCTACTAACCTCCATTCCCCATGAAATATATTGATGGAGTATGGAAAGTCTAATGTAAATGATCTATTAAAATACCATTACTTAAATAAAATTAAATAAATTTTGAATACACATGTGAGTTTAGTGTTGTTTGTTTCACCACAAAGCAAGAAAGATATGTTGCACATAAATAAGACCTTAGCCATTGTAAAAAAAAAATTATTGTTTATCAGATTTTTTAAAATTTAAAATGTGCATATATAGATTAATTGTTTCTGAGAGGAAATAATTTTGAGTTTTTTTTCTTTATTTCCAGCCTCATTAAAGTGCTGTTTGCTTTAGTATTTAGTCTTGTAAACCTGGATTTTTAGAAAAATACTCATTCCTATTATTTTGAATGGAAGTATGGTAATACTGTGATATGGTAATACCGTCAGACTTTAAAAAAAAAAAAAATTTTCAAAATTTTATCTAGAAGATGTTTGGAAAGACTGATTCAGTTTCTTCCAAAGCAACAGAGATATCAATCCATACTCTTCCGCCCGTCCTAATTCTCACGTATGTCCATGTTTCGTGAGGTCAAACCACCTGCGGAAGCGTCACAGTGGACATACCTCTATGTAAACAAATATGTGCGGTCAGCAGCTTAAACCTGATCACACACACTTAGCCACAGATACTGGACGCCAAAAGGTTTCTTCTGCTAAGAACCACTTCCATAACTGGGCTAACTTTCTACTCTAGAACTGAGTAGAGGAAAGAGCCCAGAGCAAAGATGAAGGGGAGGAATAAAATAAGAAAGGTCGTCACACCCTCTATTTAACAACACATTACACAATATGGCTGTGAATTAAATCTATATTTTTAAATGAAGTGGAGTTATGTATCAGCCGACATCTCAACAAGTCAACAACATTGTAATGATTACTGAATTGCAATAATTATGTCGTTATTTCCATAAATTTTCACTGACGAAACATACCAATAATGTAACCTATCACATAGTCGACCCCCCCTTCAATTGTACAATCCAAAAATGTAACTCATCCAATTTTCCATATGATCTCATCTTAGTTATCTCACATTTTTATAATATACATATTGTTCACGATAATATATTCAGAAGGCAATGATAATGTGTAGAACAAGAATGCAATTTTTCTGCAAATGAAAATTTCAATCTTCGTACAAATTCCTTAATTTCTTACAGATTTGTGCTTCGGAGATCAAGGATCTTATCATCTAAGGGATGACCTTATCTAAAGTCTCTTTCTGATACCTCAATGGCGTTTTCCTGGAATGAGGACCTTGATTTCGAAAACACTCAGCTGTAAAAAAAAAAAAATAAATAAAAAATAAAATAAAATAAAAGAAATTGGGCGAAGACTGGAGTTTTCATTGGTGGAAAACATTTCTGTATATTATAACTTCACCCCAGTTTACTAAATATATTGCATTTTGAAAACGTCTACACTTCCCCAAGATAAAAGTTAAACGCTTTTAAATTTTTTCTTAATTTTTTTAAAACTAATAGCTGTGGCTCTTTTTTTTTTCTTCTAAATTTTATATTTTAATGATAACTGTCAAATATATGACTGCATGTAAGACCAAGCACTTGTTAAAACCATACATATTATATGTTTTAAGCTTGATTTGGTCTTTCTGATACTTTGACAGCCGGAAATGACACATTTTCATCCTTATTTAAAACACAATATTAATAAGATATTTCTTAAAGGAGCTGCAAATTCATAAATCGTTTATTAAATTTTCCTATTAAAAAAACTATTTGTACTATTAATGAGTAGCTATCATCAAACTAACAATTTTTCCAGTTTTGCATTTCAATATATAGTAGCAATCGTTAAGTGTCATATGAATTTATGAACTTTTATGATGAACAGATTTTTAAAAAATAATTAAAGGATATTTTAAAATCCGTTTGAATCAGATCATATCTTTTTTTAAAAATAGATAAAATTATTCTTCAAACTGAAAATTTATAATAATTTCAAGTTTGTTATGTTGTAAAATAAAATAGCAAAAATACTCATGAGAATTGGGTGCAATAAACTACATTCCTAAAAGGTCTTGGGCGGATAAAAGCTGTGTGACTTGGCAATCGCCGTTCTTCAGGAAGCGTGATTGCAAGGCGCAGTGACTGGTCAGAATCCTTAGAGGTATGACCGATTCGGGGGTAACCGGTATGGGAGGTTCCCAGGGAACCGCTACCACAGCACAATCGGAAGTTAATTCCCGCCCTTTTTGGCGCGATCTTGTTGACTTTGTTAAAGAGTTCTTGCTGAGATTATCCAGGCCCTTCTTCTGTGAGTTCTCAACGGATCAGCTGTTCCCAAACAAAGTCCCCCCCAGTCCTCGATCTTTCGTGAATACAAGAGATTGAGTAGTTTATCTGTTGATTGTGGGAAAACCGTTTCAATGAACTTCTTATTGTTGAGTGTTGGGCATTATGACTCCTCTTCCGCAGGGAAATTACTTAAAGGTTATGTGAAAGAACTTTCCGTTTCAGTTACTTGTTCATTTCAGAAAATGCTGAATGTGGGAATACACAAGAAATACATATATACAGTCACAAAGAATTGGTTCATTAATACTTACACTTCAAAGATAAGTGAATACAAATATAGTGATTAGGCCTCAACCAGTTATCTAGATGAGTCAAGAATATTCTTAAGTCGATGATATGTATAAAGAAGTTAGCCATCCGTGTTTTTGTAAGTAAGGAAGGATATGGTCGTTCCTTTTTGCATTATATATGAACCTAATAGTAGCATTATAGACTTTTTGAATTATTACTTCCTCCGTTAACGCAATGCATCTATACTCTCAATCACAGTAACACATCAACAGCATGACCAAGGAAGCAACCAATTTTTTTCTTTAGCAAAAACGGTAGCATTTTACTTTGTCTTATAAATAGGTGCAGTGCACTTCTTATACTTTTTACCAACCCTCATGCTTGATCTAAGGACTTCTTGGTACTAATTTGTTATTCAACAAGAGAGGTGGATAAATATCTTCACACGTTTTCAGCGACTTCAGACTTCCCATCAGTAACCACATAGTTTTGGTAGTATTTACAAGCAGGGAATTATTTTTAGGTAGGAATTTATGTATGCGGAGGTTATCATTAGCATGTCCAATCATACCATCTATACTCTATAGTTAACTCTTGGTATGTGTAGCCCCATTTATAATAGAATCTATTATGCCATTGATGTATAAAACAAATAAGAGGGGTCCCAGAATAGATCCTTGAGCTACACCAGCCACGACGATTAAAATATAGAATTGCCATAATGTAATGTCATATCAAAAGTATGAAAGCTATGTAAGAGAATTTAAAAACATGAAGACAACAACCTATTAAAAAAAAATATTGAAACAGTAATGACCAATTAAACGTTGGCAGATAATCTTTAAAACAAATACCCTTTTTTTTTAATTTGTATTTTTTCGGATCTACCTTGACCGAACCCCAACTAAAATCATCTAATAATTCTTGTTTAACAATTTACTGACAAGCTCAGTTGCATTATAACACATTTTCTGTTTTTTGTAAGATCTATTCTCATTTGTACCATGATTCGACGTTTCGAACTCACTGATCAAAATTTACAGATGACAATAATTTGGTTGGCTATATATTTTTGTAGCACCTGGAAATATTGAACTAGAAATCAAAGACACAATTTGATTTATAGTTTCTTTGCTGGCTGAAATCGTAGTTTACAAGAAAAATAAATTGATTGATTATCAATAAATATTATTCTTCATTAATGTTATTAGTGTTGTGAGGGAATTGTATGAAATATAAAAAAACGTGTTATGTATTGCGATAATCTCCTGAGGTTTATGGATTGCGTTCCTTGGGGATATCTATCACAGCCGAATTGTCGATAGCCTCAGAGCTGTTTCGATGTTTAATGGCGGGCGGGAAAGCACACTTTTGCCGTCGAAGGAAGGAGATCCAGGTTGAAGCAGGCCATTACCCCCCGACTGGCCGCGAAGTCCGCAATTCCCGGCATCAGTTTTCCCGAAGTAACCTTTCTCTTTGGCTACTTTGGGGTTGTTCAGGTGGAGAACCTCTTTGGCCTGGCCGAACAAGGCGGCGCCATTCTACCGACATTCCCTGGCTGGGAACGATGCCTTCAATGATTTAATAGCTTCAGATCTTATTATACTCATTCTAATTATGTTTTTGGACAGAAGGTAAAGAATAATTATAGCAATAATTATAACACCATCTGATAAAAAAAAAATCATTATTTCTGTAGTTATTCAAAGGAAGGTTCAGATATAATATTAAGATTTGTTTACGCCCCTAGGATATATATTTTATTTTACATGCAGTTTCAATCCTCCGAAAAAAAAAATGAAAATTGCAATATTTGTTATTAAATGATTTTAGTTGGGGTTCGGTCAAGGTAGATCCAAAAAAATACAAATTTATACAAATGTGAACTTGGGGACAAGACGTCCTCTCTCGTCTTCATTATAGACAGGTGTGGTAAATTAGTATTTCAATGTTATTCAATTATTTTTAACAAGTTGTTGTCTGCATGTTTTTCAAATTCTCTTATATAGCTTTCTACATTCATACTTTTGATATCACATTACATTATGGTAATTCTGTATTATAATATTGTCAATTATTATTGTATTATCATGACATTGTACAGCCCTGAAGATGGCTTACAATGTAAGCCGAAACGTTGACAGATAATACTTTTTAAAAAATACATTTTTTTTAATTTGTATTTTTTTTTTTTTTGGATCTACCTTGACCGAACCCCAACTAAAATCATCTAATAATAATANTGAATTTTTTTTTTAATCTACCTTGACCGAATCCCAACTAAAATCAGCTAAAATTAACATCTACGGTAAAAAAAAAACTCTCCTTTTGCAATATTTGTCTTTAATCTGAAAAAAATAATAGAATATATAAAGTGCCATCAATAATAATAAAAATCATAATTGTATTAATAATAAAATACTACTTGTAATACATTGTTTAACACATATATAAATTATATCTATATCAGAATAGAAATTTCCTTCATTCCTTAATGAATCCTAGATGGACAGAATAAAAATATAGGATTATAATGCATTTACTTAGTTGTTCACTTACAAATGTGTAATTCACCTGAAGATCGCCGAGGTTTCAATTATATGAGGCATCTACATTCCGTGCTGTTAGTATCGATGTAAACTGAATCTCAAAAATAACCAAGGACTCTTAGGTCCTTAGTCTTATTTGTATTGGGTGGGGAGAACCGATGCATGTTCCTTTCAAGTCAGTGTGTTATTAAACACTGCAACGAGTACCAAAGACAAACTTGATGATCGTGTTGAACATGTTCCGTGCTTTTAATATTGATGTATAGGGCTGAAAAGCCTTCCCCTATCGCCCCAGCCTGGCTTGCTCGGGGGATCCGTTCTAGCCTGGCAATTCTGACGCTTTGGGTTCAAATCCCATTCAGGGAAATCTTTAATTTATAAATAAAAGCTTGTCCTGTGCAATGGCTGTTTAAAGTGGAGTGGCAACTTGTAGATATAGATGGAGGGAGCATGACTCAAAGTGATTGGTTGAAAAGGGTAATTTTTTTCTTTTTGTGTGTTCACACACACTCACATACTCGCGCGCGCGCACACACATATATATTTAATATATGCGTCTGACTTTATCAAATCCCTCCAAACAATAACATTCGCCCAGCCGCAATTAATCTGTGTCCTCCGAGGGTCGGTTGTCCTGGCCGAAAGGGGTATTTAATGCTTTTGGATAATAATAAAAATAAAATGAAGGCTCCAGGATGTAGCTGCAGGGTGACCTACTGACTGGTGCGTACCACTGACCACCGCCTTTCCCCTCGCCCCATCCTGTCTTCAGACGTCATTAAGGAACACCCGTCTCATTCATTCCGTTCGAATACAACCTCTATGTGTGTTCAGTTTGATTGAATCCTCTCCTTGCTCGCCTCCTTATCAGTGAGACATTCTGCAATGGCAATAAGAAGCAGAGTGATAAAAACCTAGTAAAATATTAAAACTTGTATCTTTTAAGCCATTTGTTAGCTAAACAAAGAATACTTTGATATTTCAAAGCTATTTCATGTATAAAAGAGTTTACCAAGCAGTGAATTGTCTTACTCCATGGGGTTATATCAATAACTCGTGGATAGAAGTCTAAAAATATTTACTTATTTTTTTAAAAGTGTATTTCCTCTGGAGAAATCAAGCTAATCATGATGATGACAGGATATGACGTTTGAAAAATTAGAGAACCAAAAAATATCGTCTGTATGCGCTATATAGCCTTCAAATTTTAAAATAATGAAACTAAATTCTGTATTTATCCTTTTTTTTTTTTTTAAATTTTGTTATCGATTTGCAAAATAACTGCAGGGGTTATCTTCTCACTAAGATAACTTCTGAAATAATCCATTCTGGACTATTCTTTTTACACCCACTGTCATAAAAAGCACGTAACCTTCAACTTCTCTCTCTATAATTACCATCCCTGCCCTCTATGGTGGACTGACGAAGCTTTGTGGCACCCTGAATAGCGACAACCCCTTGCCTCGAACGTGTGGGGAATATAACCTTTCTACAGTCTTCACGAGATGAGAATTTCAAATATACTCAATCTCAGTTACACGAAAGCACATACATGCTTCTCTTTTAAGATGTATACCAGTAGGGGCCTAACGCCAGACCGTTTTATATATGNGAAAAAAGAGAGGGTTTGTGGAAGGCCAAAAACTGTACTTATTTTATATTCATTATTATTTGAGTTTTGAAGAAGAAATTTATAGAAAATTATAGAGCTTGATTTGTGTAAAATGTAATTTTCTAATACATTTTTTCCCGAAAAATGCTTGTTGTGAGTGTCCCCACTCTTCATTTTCTGCCATTCTAGGGCTTATTGGTCATATCTTTTACTATCATTTTCTCTCCGGCTTATAACTATATTTCAGTATTTATTTTTATTTATCTCCATCTTTAATGAAATATAGAAAATCTTCTTAGATTACTCAGCTCTTGTGTGACGAAAATTCTAGTTAAAATTTCACTATAAGGAATTACCTATAGCCTAAAATTTAAAATTCTAATGCTTATGACTATACTAAAATTAACTTATTTCTTACTACTATATTAACCAATAAATATTCATATTTATTTTATATTTATAGTAAAACAAATTTTCTGATCCAAGTAGGACAACGATAAGAGACATAGTATGTAAAATGTTCATTGGATATTTCACCAGTTGATATATATGATAAGGTTAGGTGTTGTACGAACAAAGACATTACTGATGATGCTCTAGGGCATAAATAAGTACTAAAAATAAAGAATATAAATATTTGCAGATAAGGAGATAAATATTTACAGATTTATTAACACAAAGTCTCGTATGAAAAAACGTTGGTCATTGACGGTCATTCCATCCTCAATTGTTTTAAACATAAATATAGTGGTAGATGAATGGAGATTCTAGTGCTTCCACATATTTGTAGTCAAGAAAATTATATTGAATTATACTAGTCAAAGGAAGCCAAATAGGACTGTATTAAATCGTCGCTAAGATAAGTGGCATTAACGGTGTATTGAAAATCACTGAGTCACAGTCACATTTCAATAAAACAGCCATTCAGGCAGGTGACTGCCGAGTGAGGTGGTTAGGCATTGTGCAAGACCTGGTGTACAGTAAGGATCACACCGTGAAAATGTCCTTTGAGGGGGGCCATCTGTGTGGGGCTATTCACACGACAGCTACTACTGCAATTCAAGCAATGAGCTGACATCTATATTCCACGACAAATGAAGATCCTTTACGCCTGTTCAGCTTAAAGTAAACAATATTTCCAATATTAGATGATTTTAGTTGGGGTTCGGTCAAGGTAAACCACCAAAAATATACAAATTAAAAAAAAAAAGTGAATTTTTTAAAAAGATTATCTACCAACGTTTCGGCTTACATTGTAAGCCTTCTTCAGGGCTATCATGATGACGAGAGAGGACGTCCTGTCCCTAAGTTCACATTTCTCAATCATGGAAATATGAGGACGTCCTCTCTCGTCTTCATGATAGGCAGCCCTGAAGATGGCTTACAATGTGAGCCTAAACGTCGGCAGATAATCTTTGAAAAAAATACACTTTTTTAAAATTTGTATTTTTTTTTTGTATCTACCTTGACCGAACCCCAACTAAAATCATCTATTAATATTATCTACCTACGGTCAAAAAACTCTCCATTTGAAATATTTCCAATAATTTCCGATACCTGTTGGTTTTATTTAAGATGTAAAGAAATGATAGTAAATAATTAATTTTACTTTGAAACCGAAATTTTTGGATATTTTTTGGAATATTCTGGTAAAAAACAAAAAAAACAAGAAAACTCTAAGAACTCTTGACCTTTCATTATTCAATTCCATAAAATTCGTTCAATTCTCAATTTTGGATTTAAATTATCCAACATTTGGATGGAATCTTCATTGTCTTGTAAGGGTACTGGACTCCTGATCCAAAGATCCCCAAGTTCAATGATCAATGTGCAGTTTTTCTTTCTTCACTTCTGTTTGTAATAACCCAGAGGATTCTGTTGGCTAGAAAATCAATAGGAATCATATGTTGCTTTGTCAAGTGTGACATGGGTCGAGAATAAATACATCCTTGGGGACATTTATTTCCCTGCTGGTCCTACATGGCGTATTACGGGACTGGCATTATATTTCATATTACATATTATATATGTNCTGAGAAAAAGTGAAAGATGTTCGAATCCCGAGGAGCACAGTATTAATTGTATGCGTGCTACAGTCCGACAAAACGAAGAACGTTCGTGACGGATAATAACGAAGGGAAAACCAGCATCGCGAGATGATGATGAAGGATTAATTTATTGGGTGAATTACCGCTAAGTAAAGCCATTTTAGTGTTATCTCAAGATCTTCGTAGGCTGTACGGAATTCTATAGAATGTAACCTCCCTGAGTTTGTCTGTGAACAGCTGTATCACCGTACCTTTCACTTGAGGTAGCTAATTGTCAATGAAATGTAAAAAACTTCTAATAAGAATCATATTTGCATTGATTATTGTTTTTCCTGGTAATGTTATACAATCCATATTTGTTTGTCATAGAAAAATAGAGCGCCCAAGATGGGAGACACAATATACACATTTACTTTCCAAAGATTTAGTATTTTTTAGGAATAACGTATGTTTAAGGGACTTTTTTTTTAAAAGATGAGATTTCTCTCATACCAAGTGACCATGGCTAGATGGGTGTCCTCTATACGCTACTAAATGTCATGTTGGGCTGAACGCAAATATTTTTTTAAATATACCATATACTGACACATAACTTTATAAATTTTTTTTGTGGTACTTAATCCCACGTAAATTTTAACAATTTTTAGTGCAAGGAAACAGAATAAAAAATCTAATCGTCCCAGCCAGGACAATACGTTAACGAGAGTCATTTAAACAGCTTGACAATGTCAGCTCCTCCGAGCATAAGACGATATATTCGTCGGCCTTGGAGGTTAGACTCTCGACACTAGTGCGGGGAATTTAATAACTTATCAGACTTGTCTCGGTAGCATAAATGGAAAACGCACCGGCCCGGGTAGCAGGAGATCCAGGTTCGAGTCCTGGCGGGGACAGTTAGATTTTTTATTCTGTTATCTTCTAACTGTCCCAGCTAGGGCTCGAACCAAGAATCTCCTGTTATCCGGGCCGGTGCGTTTCCCATTTACGCCCACATATAAACAAATATACCACCATAAAAAACATTGTATAATTAAAAATTAAAGTAAATAACGAGAGTCGTCTAAATAGCTAGGCAATGACAGTTCCTTCGAGCAAAAGACGATGAATTCGTCTTTCTCGGAGGTTGGACTCTCGACACTAGTGCTGGGAATTTAATAAATTATCTAGTTCTCTTGGTAGCGTAAGTGGAAAACGCACCGGCCCGGAAAGCAGGAGATCCAGGTTCGAGCCCTGGCTGGGACAGTTAAATTTTTTTATTCTATTCCCCGTATTTAATCGTTTATAACGCTTTTTTTCTAAAAATTTTTTACGACAAAACCCTTGCAAAGAAAAATGTATCTAATCTATCTCTCTTCCCGGCCAGTCTAGAAGAATGATTAGTAGTCATCGTTTCACTCATAGTTCTATCCGGCTTGTAAACATAATTTCATCACACACACTAATTTACACCCTTCTTTAATGAAACGTTTCTTCTATGTCTTCGCAGCACTTGCGTGACGGACTTTTCTATTCAAATTTGCTAGCAGGGAAAGTAGCTGGACACGCTCACATATTCCTACCATCGCTGCATGCCCCTGTAATGACCCAGCCCAGACATTCTTGTGGGAACGCTTAGTCAATTAATTTCCATTCCTAACTGAATGCGGAATCAGGAATCGTCTGAACAAAAATAAAATAAAGTACCTTAAGATGGAGGGTTCAATTATTTATTATTGGAATGTACTATTGACATTTTTTTCATGTCAGTTTATATATCCAGTTGATATAT
>KZ811804.1:7453-21351 GCA_000696205.2 Oncopeltus fasciatus | reverse complement strand
TAGTAGGGAGTGCTTTCAACACTTTATCAATTTATTAATATTTTTTGTCTTTATTTATCAATTTATGGTTAGCAATTTTCGAACAATGTTGAAATCAATGGGGTTGTTCCTCACCCCTAAATGCGGTAGTCCAGAGAACTAGTAGGTGGGTCAGACCTGGGGGTGGGTTACGGTTGGAGGTTTCGCCAACAGACGAAGCAGGGACCGTACAGCTCTCGGCTGTCGACACGATTTGGCAACTTCCGTCTTCCTCTCGGGAGATCTGCAGAGACTCGGACTCCAGCTGTTGGGCCGCTTTCGGATATTACCTTACCTACACCTCTCTGGACCCACCCCCTACAATAGAAGGGGCTTCTCAGGGGGTGAAAGGCCTATCTCGTAGTAAGCGATAAATCTCAGGGGGTGAAAGGAGAGTATATTAGGAGGCGGTAAATCACAGAGAGGCTATGAAAATAAATTATTAAAAAGGT
This sequence comes from Oncopeltus fasciatus, assembly GCA_000696205.2. Classification (NCBI taxonomy): domain Eukaryota; kingdom Metazoa; phylum Arthropoda; class Insecta; order Hemiptera; family Lygaeidae; genus Oncopeltus; species Oncopeltus fasciatus. Next base: position 20,881 of record KZ811804.1, on the reverse strand, counting down.
CATTACAAAAGCTCATAAAAAAAAAAATTGTCTTTCAAAATATTTGCCGACATTTTGGTTGAAGGCTATCTACAGAATTATAATACCTTAAGAAGAGATATGAAATAGAACACACACTAATTTAACCAAATAAAAATTATAGGAAAATATGTTAGTGAGTACGTGATAAGAAAATGGAGAATCTAAATAATTGAGGGGGATTAAGGAAAATAAACCTAAGAAAGTAGAGATTGCATGGTGGAATTTGTGACAGAAACTAAAAATTTTTCAAAATATTGAAGATATTAAAATGAGAATTTTGTTCTATATCGGTTCTGTCTTGGAAAATCCATATACATATGTATATATATATATATATATCCATATAGGATTGTGTTGTACGCATATGGTTCAGTAGAGAGAACAATATAGTTATAGCATAACATAACATCGCTATAATATACTGTTATAATATAAGTAACAGTAACTATAAGTATATTATAGCTAAGTCAAATGTGTGTCCGTTGTTTACAGCATGTATGTTTTTTATTTGTTTTGTTGTAAAATAATTTTTGAAACTTCACGATTCTACGAAAAGTAGGGATTTAATTTCCCCCAAGTCTCATCTGTGGTATTTGGGAGTGGAACACGGACTTTTATAAACGAAATTGGCTCTATTATGTAGGAGAATGGAGTCATTGTGGGAAGTTTTTAATTGATTATTGGTGAGAAAATCAAGTTTAAGGTTGGGGGAAGATTTAGGGTCGAATTTCTTAAAATTTTGGAAAGGTTTAAGACAAAGGGGAGGGTGCGAAATTTATAGTTATTGTTTTGGGATGTAGGTTTGGTTTGAGAAGTGAAATTCTAGAAATTATTGATGAAGTTTTCATAAAATGGAAGGGAAAATAATGAGAGAGAAGGACGTAAACACTAAAAATTTAAAAATGACTTCGATAACAATACTTCATATGAACATAAAAGCCTACTATTCGAGAACGTAAACATTACAAAATACAATAAATGCAAGGGAATAGAATAAAAAATCTAAACTGTCTCAGCCTGGACTCAAACCTGGATCTCCTGCTATTCGGGCTGGCGTGCTATCCCATTACACCACCCAGACTAGCAAGATAAGTTATTAAATTCCCAGCACTAGTACCGGGAGTTTTATATTGTTTAAAATTAATGCGGAATTAAATAACAATAAAAATAAAATAAATAAATAAAATATCAGAAATTAAATGTTCATTTAGTTGAATTTAGGATGCACTCTACTCTGATTGAAAATTACTATCTGTACTAATTTGACGACATATTTAGTGAAAAAGGTATATCTAACAAAGCCTACTAGTAGGAATGAACAGTAAATCATGTGGTTGACTTAGCAGAACTAATAATGAGTGATAATTTGTAAGTAAATTATTTACTATATACACCACATGAAGCATCATTCATTTCATTATTAATTTGAAATAAATACCTAAACTATTAGTTTTTCATAATATAAAAATCTAAATACATTATAAAACATATTTAAAGACAGTAACATATTAAATTCAGCTAATATAGAATACATTCATTTATTTTAAATGAATAAAAATGAAATTATTTTAAAATTTAGATTAACAGCCCTCCTAACTTATAGCCTAACATTTGCCAACCATAGTAGTTAACCAAATAATACGAGGGAATAGAATAAAAAATCTATCTGTCTCAACCAGGAATCGATCTACCGGCCCGGAAAGCAGGAGATCCAGGTTCGAGTCCTGGCTGAGACAGATAGATTTTTTATTCTATTCTATTAATTGTTTAAAATTTACGTGGGATAATACACCACAACTAAATTAATANTTGGGACGTATATCATTTCAATTTATCAGTATGTACATGCTCAGAAATTAAAAATAAAAGTCATTTTCCATCCCTCTAATGGTGACAGGTCGTTTCTATTATAGACCAACCACCAACAAAAGCACAAAATCAGCAAGCTAATAGTGTCCATGAAAAAATACACCATGTTTAATCAGACGGCCTAGGAGGTCATTGACTGGATTTGCAATATTTTTTCTACGCCCCTGAAGAAGGATGATATTTAACTTTCATTGAGGCCAATGTGGAATCCTCGGACTGGCGTGATTCCTTCGGAGCAAGGACTATTTCCAGTTGAGGCCTAACTCTTCGAAATCGCCTTCAAAAGGACTGCCATGCCATCGCCACTTCCGTTAGCTCAAATTTCTGTTCTAATAAATCTTGTTGATGATTACTGACCCCATTTATTATCTTTACTTTCTAATATTTTATTTACTTTTGAATTTAAGCCGCCACAATACCTGAAATTCCGTCTGAAATCAAGCAATTGTGATTCCACCACAATAATTGGTATTCATTTCCCTACTTAACATCATAATCTCACCACATAATCATCATTAACCGTTTAATTTTTATCATTTGAGACCGACATTTATCTTTCTAATGATTGGCTAAATGAGTATTTTCTTTAGTCAGGAATTTCTCCCACTTACAAGAGAAATAAACCCCATTAAATGGTGGAAATAACTCAGTAACAGTCGATCTTCACCGATTTTGTATTAGGGAAGCTAAAAATAATGTCTTTCAATATTATTTGTATATACATATATATATTTGTCTCAACACACTTTAGTGTCAGAAATTTTTAAAATTTAGGTGCTGAATTATAAATTGAAGCAAACTGTCAAATGAGTTCATAATTGGCTGAAATTTTTGTAAGATGCGCCTAAGAACTAGTCTAAAAAAAGACCAAATTGAAATTCATCAATATCTTTGTTACCGTCTGAGATACGAGAAAAAGTTTTTGCATATATTCTGTAACATTTATATTCTACAAAAAAAATTTTTTTTTAAAACGCTTATTAGGTAAAATATAAAGCAATGGGTGAGCGCTTCCCCCACTCTCCCTTTTCGGCCAGTCAAGAGCTAGACTTAGAGGTCTCACCTTTTAAATTTATGCCATTAGTTTACAGCCTAAGGAAAGACCCGAATGGATCCACTCGGCTAAGTTGATGACCCTTTACGATTGTTAAAATGGAAATTAAGTGCATTTACAAACTATTACACAATGTACATAGTCTCCAACAGCCAGCAGGGGTTCATACGTTGACATATCGTACCCTATCGAACAAGAAGAGTACTGAATGACAGCAGTGTCCATAAACTGCAAGTCGGGAGTTACTGGGCATATAGAGAAATCCGTTGAAGAATCGAGGCATTGACTTCGTTGTACACAATCTGTACAACTCGACTCCTCGGCGTTCCTGACTGTGTTGAAGCGCGGTGAGACGACGGAACGCTGTGTGTAGCCGCTCTCCAGATTTCTCTTGGCGAATTTCCTGAGCAGGAAGGAGTGCTGTACGACTGCCGCTAAGAAGTACAGGAGAAAGTGGCCAGGAAGCGCTGCACGCTCCAGCGAGGTCTTCGCTCCCCCCATTCCGATGACCAACTCAAGTGGGGACCCACTTCTAACACTACAACGATAAAAGTTTCAAACTTACCCTCTTGCTCAATAAAGAATAAAAATAAAAGATATTTCAAAATAAATAAAAAAATACTTATTTCCAAATTTTCGTATTTTCGTTCGTAAATTTTATTNTTTTTTTTATTTTTTTTTTTTTAATTTAGCTAATCCTAAATGAATGAAGCAATTGAAGGTTGCTCTCATGACAAATGTTTAATTTTTTTTTTCTTTATGTTATCTCAGATTTTTCTAATAATATTAATCATTTTACAAAAATACACACACATATTTATGTGTGTGTGCGTTTATCTAATTTTTCTCAATGAAATTCGGCTTGTAGTGTTTAAATACAAAACAAGAGTCTAAGTTAAATATTGAGTAAAATCGAATAAGTGGGGATTTGCAATGCCTAGTGCGAATAGAAAGTTTTTTCGTTATTTTGGAGTGGAAGTATATTTCAATGTAAGAAAGTTACTTTACAAGGGAGATGTAGTAAGACATAGGAACTAGGGAATGTTCGAAGTGCAGCCCTGGATGTCTTGCTTGTACCTATGCCTTCTACCATTTTGGTACATGTACCATTTTTGATGAGCAGTGAAGAGCAAGAAGGAAGATAGCGGTCCATGTGACATCTCCCCGGGGTAACTGTCCTCTGTGCTCTGCTAACTCCTGGTCTTATCATACTTCCCTGTCATACCTCGTTGACGGTCGTCATCATCATGCAAACCCACAAAGGAGAGATATCTTCAGTTTGTCTGGACATCCGGGCGTCTAGTTGTCCAACATTCGTCGTTTATGTGGGATGAAGTTTTACAGAGCCGTTCTGCCATTGGTAATAATGCAAGAACAATAGAATAGATGTGGTTTACACTCCAGACAAACAAATTTCATGGGTTTTTTACTGGTAACGAAATGTTCGATAATATATTACACATTTTATTTTCTTCTTATACATGCTAAAGATAATTATCTAAAATTCATTCATGAGAAAGATCATTAGCTTCTTTTTTTTCGAAATTCCTTTAGCGCAGTACTAGACTGTTATTGTCTTTGGCCTTCCGCCAATTCTTCGATGCTCAAATCTTTAGTCGCTTTTTAAGACTGAGCGTTCCAAGGACAGACGAGAAAAAAACTCATCAAGTTCATAGCCGCAGCAAGTGGAAACTCGAAGTTCGTTGAGGCGAGTCGCTAAACGAACAGAACTATTAGTGAATTCCTCCAGCCGAAAGACTTCGGGCGTGTAGTCAGCACCGATCCTGGATAGTTCTGATACACTCTCTCTTAGATAAAGCAAATACTCTGAAAGTATGTCACCTCATTTGCCGACAAACATTTACAGCTTAGTGAAGTTTTCTTCGTTGTATACAATGTAAAAATATTTCGTACAAAATTATTTTATTATACTGCTCCGGGCTTTCGGGATCTATGATCCCATCATCAGAGCTCAGAAATCTCTGTTTAGTTAGTTTAGATGCAAGAAAGAGACTCTCTATAAACTCTCTTTTACACCAAAACTGGGAGCCTCCTGAGCTCCGATGATGGAATCGTAGATTCCGAAAGCGTTCAGCTATATAATAACACAATTTCGTGAGACTTAAGCACTCGTCAATTTGATACAGCCATATATTATAAATGAAATTTCACCCCGGTACATGGAAAAATTAAAACTTTTCCATTTTTATTTTTCACAAGAACCCTAAAAAGTTTTAACAAAAAAAATACTTAAATGACCAAGAATAAAAGAAAAAAATTTGAATGAAAGTATTAAAGGTCCCTTTCTTTAAATGCCTTTTTTTTTATACTAAAAATTGGAAAAATACATTTAAAAGTTTACTATCTGCATAACATATAAAGAAAATAAATACCAATATTTTAGTTCATAATTTTACCTTTTAAGGTTTGGGATGGCTTAGTCAAAGTCTCCACACCAAAGAAATAAAGTTGCGTAAAACATTCGAAACAGAATGGGATTTAAATGCAGTGTGAAATATTTCCGTATTTTTTCCTCCAAATTCCAGCAGGAAATTTTATTTTAATGGAAATTATGTTTCTTAAAATTTATTTGTAATGCAGAAATCTTCGAAATTCAAAGCCATGGGACTGTGTTAGTACACACTCCTATCCACTCAAAGTATGTATCAGTGGAAACTAAATGAATCTAAGCTAAAGTATTTTTTATTTATTATTCATTGCTTTCTAGATGGAACAAACTATATAATTCATAAAAATTTACTTATTTATATTCAGCAACTAACCTAAAGTAATGATAATAACATTCGTTTTATTTTTGTAATATGTACATTATTATAATAATAATTATTGAACTTTATATAAGCTTTTCGCTCGTCTCTTTTAGTGACGTGCTCATTAATTACTCCAAAGATATAAAGGGTGCATAAAAATTGTTTATATAAATAATATTTAAAAAAATTTTAAAAATTGGAGGTTGGAAAATCATTTATTATTATCAATTCTAAAAGATATACAAATATGGTAATAGTATAATATATAATATTATATAATATTTGAGTGTATATATAATATAGTAATAGTATTTCAATACTGTGTGCATCAGTTTGGACTCCTCCAAAAAATATAAATAAAAAACAGATAAAGGATTTTCAATATAAATTTAGTTCAAAATCTTCGCCATAATCATTGATNTTACCAACCGACAAAGCCGGTTGTAGAATTGACGGTCGTCTGGATGACGAGATCTCTGCCATGCGACTCTCGCCTGGCGCTTGGAATATATATATATATAAATGAAAAGAAACACTTGTGGCTGAGATATATAGTAATTAAGAACAGGTGGGAGAGAGTGCAGTGCACACACAAAAAGAAAAATCAAAAGGAGCAAAATTTTCGGGCATCTCTCGCCCTTCGTCGTTGAGGAGTGAAGAGAGACTAGTCCCTTTCTAGACTAAACGACACCACACACTCAAGTCTCCAGTCCTCATGGACGAAGGGGAGAGGTCCCCGGAAATTTTACTCCTTCTGATTTTTTCTTTTTGTTTGTGCACTGCACTCTCTGTCCCACCTGTTCTTGATTACTATATATATGTGAAGGTCTTCATGTACTTTAATTATTTTTAAATTCTTCTATGGGGCCTGTCGATGTCATTAGTGTCTTCATCAGGACTCTTCCTTTCTCCAGAACCTTCTGCGGAAACTATGCAGGTATTGAACATTAATAACATGATAATGACCGGAAACCTCTCCTATGAATTAGTAACGCTTTTATTTCAGTGCAAAGAAAAGTGAGAGGCATAAAAGCGGGAAATGGATAGCTATTAGAGTAAATAAACTCCATATACATGATCTCTGGGGTAAATGCCTGCCGGGAGAATGTCGACTTGTGAAAGCGCTCCCAGTGTCCCCCCCAAACAGCTGACAACATGTCGCTCACACACATGGAAGCTGTCACAGAGCGTACGCGCGCACACTCAACTTGCACAAATCCATCTTGTCTTACACAAGCCGCATTGTTTTCGCCACTCCGTGACGTCTTGACAATGCCCGCCTCAATATGACACTTTTCCTTTTTTTTCTTTCTCCTTTTTACGTACACACTCACTTGGATACTTGACAGCATCGCTGCCTCAGAAAATTCCTTCGGAAACAAAGGCTTTCAATTGTACCTTACCATAATGTTCAAAATAAATAAGTAATGAATTACAATTTTATTTCAATTGCGTAATGTATGTGAGAGTTACGGCTCTCGAAATATAATATGCCCTTCGAACACCCGTTAGATGACGAACCTGTGTCAATATAAACCTATATTCAGGATGCGTATTCCGAGAGAGGCAAGTCAGAAATAAAAACAAATAGAAAAATTTCAAGTTGAGAAACTAGCTCTTTGCTAAGAATAAATCTTAAATTATTGGCTTCGGGGGTGAAATCCAACTTACAAGTGTTAAATTAACTAAGCAGATTTCTCCAAGTCAGCCCCCTCCCCTACTGCAGTCTCGATATTATAGTCGTCAATTTGGCCTTGACAAGATATGTAGAAGAGGGCTATTGTAGGTTACATTAGATGTGATAGACAATGAATTTAATTTGTTCTGGCCAGACTCAGAACAACATATAGTATAAAAATTGTGTGTTTATGTGTGTGTGGGTGCTTGCCCGCGCAAGTATGTGTAAGTTAGGGTTTGTGTTGACGAATAGGATCGGGTGTGTGGGGGAGGGGAGTGATTTTGTATGTGATTTAAAATGACAAGAGTTGAAAATCAATGTTATTGTCTTCATAGTACTAAGTGACTAAGCCCAANTACATGATCTCAGGGGTAAATGCCTGCCGGGAGAATGTCGACTTGTGAAAGCGCTCCCAGTGACCCCCCCAAACAGCTGACAACATGTCGCTCACACACATGGAAGCTGTCACAGAGCGTACGCGCGCACACTCAACTTGCACAAATCCATCTTGTCTTACACAAGCCGCATTGTTTTCGCCACTCCGTGACGTCTTGACAATGCCCGCCTCAATATGACACTTTTCCTTTTTTTTTTCTTTCTCCTTTTACGTACACACTCACTTGGATACTTGACAGCATCGCTGCCTCAGAAAATCCCTTCGGAAACAAAGGCTTTCAATTGTACCTTACCATAATGTTCAAAATAAATAAGTAATGAATTACAATTTTATTTCAATTGCGTAATGTATGTGAGAGTTACGGCTCTCGAAATATAATATGCCCTTCGAACACCCGTTAGATGACGAACCTGTGTCAATATAAACCTATATTCAGGATGCGTATTCCGAGAGAGGCAAGTCAGAAATAAAAACAAATAGAAAAATTTCAAGTTGAGAAACTAGCTCTTTGCTAAGAATAAATCTTAAATTATTGGCTTCGGGGGTGAAATCCAACTTACAAGTGTTAAATTAACTAAGCAGATTTCTCCAAGTCAGCCCCCTCCCCTACTGCAGTCTCGATATTATAGTCGTCAATTTGGCCTTGACAAGATATGTAGAAGAGGGCTATTGTAGGTTACATTAGATGTGATAGACAATGAATTTAATTTGTTCTGGCCAGACTCAGAACAACATATAGTATAAAAATTGTGTGTTTATGTGTGTGTGGGTGCTTGCCCGCGCAAGTATGTGTAAGTTAGGGTTTGTGTTGACGAATAGGATCGGGTGTGTGGGGGAGGGGAGTGATTTTGTATGTGATTTAAAATGACAAGAGTTGAAAATCAATGTTATTGTCTTCATAGTACTAAGTGACTAAGCCCAATTGGCAGAACGCCTCCCTCAAATTGTATTTGTGATCCAGCTTTTCCATATAATACTAAAATCTCCCCTATTTACTTTCAGTGCCTTATTTATTCTGCGTTTTACCTGTGATGCTATAAACATTTTTTAAAAATTAATATTACATTAATATATATACATTGTTGGGTCTTAATTCCTATTGCAGACGCAGAAGAGCTTTTTAGAACCGCATTAAAAGTCACCATTTAAATCACATTTAACATCTAAAAATATATTGCTTTTAGCCTAAAAAAACAAAAAACATTAATATTAAATTTTGGCCAACAAAAAAAAATCAAATATTCTTGACATAGCCGATAAAATATGTTACTAAAGACTAGTTTAATTTTATTTTTCTGACTTTATTATTAGTTATTCTTCATACTTATGTGTATTTTTTTTAAATAACTCGGTTAAATAACGATACAACGACTTTAGTATTACAAGAGCCACTGAGAGAAACCCAGCTGTATCCTAACATAAATACCGTGATCTGCTCTCGCCTGAAACCTGGATCCTATTCCTAGTCACCGTGATGACAGCTTGAGACGCGCCTAGAGATCCACGTACTGAACGTATCAGCGTCAAGTTTAATTTCTGTCTTTCCTTCTTAATATCGGTGCAGGCGTAAAAACCAGCTCTATTTAGACAGTGAGAGGAAGTTCTTTCAGTCGCCTACCGCCATCACAGTAGGCGTTAAACACTGCAGCAGATAGAGATATCTTAACGAATATTTTTTGTTTACCATTTTGAGGTTGTGCAGAATGTTCAACAGAAATGTTCAGAGTCATTCATATTAAATAATAATTATTTTAGACATACACACACACACGTGTGTGTGAGAGGGAGAGAGGGCACCCGTTTTATTGTGGCTAGCTCGCGTGATTCGCATGTTAAAGGTACTAGGTTCGTATCCCGATTCCCCCAGTTCTTTATCTGAATTATTACTTACAAAGTTCCCTGTCAGAGAACACTATAAGTCAGATGGAGGTCTGGTATTGCTCTGGGTATGAAAAAGTACTAGCCCCCTCCCCCGGGATTTATGAGATCCGTCAGTCTAAAGGTGACAACTCATCTGAGAGAGTAAACACCATACAGAAAAATAACATATCCTACGAGATTAGCGTAGACTTGGAGCAGGACTATCACCCCGCTCCTGAAGAAATTATCCGATCGTGTCTCAGAATGCTTGTCTCTCGTCAATCTGAAAATGAATTATTGAAGAAACATACGATGAGAGTTGCTAGTCTGTCCATTGACCCTTGAATGTCTCTGAAAACCATTCGGCCAGATCGATTGACAAAGCGTGTTGACATCTCAGTCGACTGGACTAATTTGTGGGGCCCCCAGGCGTGGCAAAAGTCAATTAGCAGACGAATTAGACGGTATTTACAACGGGGTGTTACTGGTCTACAGGCTTGCACGGTTGGCAGCCGTGGTGTTCTGGCGGGAGAACTGTCTCAATAGGGCGGGAAAATTCAATCGAACGAGCAGTCGGTTCGAGTACAGTCGCTACCCTGGTAACACAGCAAGCCATGCTCTTCAGACATAGGACATTAAGTAAGTATCAAAGTTATAGCAGCCATTCTATATGCCTTATATCTCAAAATAATTTAAATTTTCAGTTTAATGTTTTTTGTTTTGTTTTTTAGTTCATACTCAGACATGAGTATCATACTCGGACAGCACATTAAGCTAATTATTTACTCTCGCGAAAAAAGATCAATATTGCAAGACATACAATAAAAAAACAAAAAAGCTGATAAATAAAAGTTAAATTCAAATAATATTAAATGTAGTTTCAATAAAAACATTGAACGCTTATATGGTAGCTTAGGGAAAGCAAATTCCTTTTTGGATTTCTTCTTAAGGATGTCTCTCCCTACAAATTATTGTATTCATAATTCATAAAGTCATATTTATACCTCAAATATGAAATGCAGGGCTTGAATAAATCATAGCTGAAGTAATATCTTTGTAAAACCTATGTATTTGGTTTTTTTTTAAATTCACATAGCTAAGCAAAATATTTCCGAATGTATATACCACCTCTATCTTCGCAATATACCCTGCAGTGTATGAGAGAATTGTGCATATTTGTTTTTCTTTAACAATATGCACATTTCTGCAATATTTAGATATGAATTATGTTTATGGATTTCAAACATTCCGCAACAAATAATATTCATTCATTTTGCCCTAAAAGTAAGGAAAAAATCTATTTTCTATTTATGAATAACTATTGCTTCAAAAAATAAAAAATAAATACATTAATGATAAATAAAAAGCAGAGTAGAACTTGAAAAGTAAGCTTTTATATATTTAGGTCAATTGAAAACGGTTATTTCATCGGAATTTCCTAAACGAAATATTTGTATTGTAAAAGTTATAAAACAAACTAGGGAAAAACACCTTATATTTTTTTTGCCGAATACCATTCCAGAAACAATGAACAATAGAAATTGTGTTAGCATCTCCTTATTACATTTGCCATTTTGAAATGATAAATATTGAGAAGCTTTTGACAAGAGAAAAAAAGGTTTAAAAACTCCTCAATATTTTTAACTCTTCACTACTAAGATAAAAAGAATGGACTAAAAATGGCTTAACTGCTTTCGTCAAACTTAACTCCAAGTGCTTAGTGAATTGCTAAACAATTGTTTGAAAATTCATTCAAATTTTCATTATAATTGTCATTATGAACGTTATGTTCAGCTGTCAAAACAAAGTAGTTTTGAGTTAACTAAATTTTATGGAGAGGACATGTTACCTATTATATTTTAAAAAATATTTAAGAAATGCAATTCTTTCAATAAAAAGATAATTAAAAACATAAGAACCAACCACTTGTTTTTACCGTAAGACATGATAAAAATAATGATTCACATAATATGTAAATTCAACAACAAATTTGAAACCATATATGATACAGTGCTGTAAGGAGTAAGTTCTTCACGCAAAAACTGCTTCATCTAAGCTGATTTCCCTCAGTAAACGTAGAAACATTACATTCTGTTAAATAAAAACATTTTGTAATTTGATCACAATGAACTAAAAATGATATTCAATGAAAATAACATAAAGAGAGAAGGTGGCCAATGTCACCACACCCAAATTATTTACAGACTATGTCCCCAGGAGGTAACGGGGCCATCTTCGTTGGAGTCGACGGTGGGGGTTGTAGGGGTTGGAGTTGGAAGACATGGTCTGTGCTTGTGGGTTAGGATGGTATGGCAGTTTACTGTGGAAAAGGATGAAGCGGGAAGAAATAAGGTCTTGAACAAAAGGAATATTAAGATCGTGGTGAAGGGAGGGATTGGATACGTAATAGGGAGCATTTGCAATTATTCTCAGGGTTTTGAATTGAAAGGATTGGATTTGGTTTTTCCAATACATGGAAAAAAAAAAAAAAAAAAGAAACATATCTAGGATATGTCTTAGTCCAATTTCTTTGATTTTGCTCCTTACCGAACACCGATTTGTATTTTGCTCTTAGCGTTTTTTTAGTCCATAAGACTAAAGTGCGGTCTCAAAATCGATTATAATTGCTTTGACTAAAGTAGGTGAAATATTACTATTTATTTATTTCACAATAAAACCGAAAAATAACTAATTTCTTTCTAAAATTTTAAATTATTGTTGAACAATTGAAGGTGGATTATGGGGCTCCAGGGTAGCTCATAGCATCCGTTCGGGTCTCATCCCGGCCCTGTGGATACAAATCCCGCTTTGGGCAAGATTTTATCCATAAATAAAAGCTTTTCCTGAGACATGGATTTTTATAATGGGATGGTAACTAGTAGATCCATAACCCTTACATCTTCCCTCCATAACCCTTAGTCGTTGGGAGGCTAACACTTTTTTTTTTTTAAATTGATGCTGGTGCACAAACAGAAAAAATTGCAAAATATATTAAATTGTTAACTAATAAAACTTTTAACTTAAAAATTAAGGGAGTGCTGTCCTCTAACTANTGCCAGTTAAATTTAGAAAATACGCTAAAATATTTGTGCGTATATATATATATATATAAATTGTATCTTTCTAAAAATATTTTTAGTTTCAGAACAAAAGCAGTGTTATACAATATTAATAGTGTGTCTAATATATATCTATATATGACGAAATTACGATTTGTGATGATTTAAAATTGAATTAATTTAGAAAAATTGTACGAGAAAACATCGAATGAATGGTTTCAAGGCATTATACAGCAATAATAATAAAATAAAATGTATGTTTTAATTGAGGATGTTTGATTGTGGGCATAGAGTTGTTTATTTATTGTGTATTGTTATATGTTAAATAAATGAAAAAATATAAGTATTTTGTTGGACGAAATAGGTGAATTTCTTTTTGAAGAGCAAACTTTATTTTTAATTATAAAAATAGTTCATCATTGTATTTAAAGAAAATAGAAAAAAAACAACAGTTATTCTATATATACAGTTCGTTTATTCTGATTACAGAGCATTTAAGCAATTAAAATTAATTACTTCTTCGTGGCAGAGCAATTCTGTGAGAAAGTATGAGATTCATACTTAACGATTAAAAAAAAAAAAAAATTAAAATGTCTGTCAAGCAGGAGTTGAATAAGCAAGGCGGATTTCCCATGCTTTACTTAATATATAAATATATTAGGATTAAAACCAGGCCGCAAAGTCTGGCGCTAGATTGGCTAGAAAGAAATGTTGCGGGT
>KZ811797.1:0-11698 GCA_000696205.2 Oncopeltus fasciatus | reverse complement strand
TGCTTCTTCAATTCCTGAAAACATCCTGAAAATTATGCTTTCAAACTTTGGAAAATATCTTAGAAATTGCACCATCTCCTGTTAATTACTTTCCTTTTCTCCAATTCTGTCTGTGTTATTTCTTGGATTATTGATTCTGTATTATGTTATTTCTTTCGTTTTTTGTTTAGAAAGTTGTCTAAATACCTTTTTCTCATCATCAAGTTCAATAAAAACTTTCAAAGGTGTGCAATTAAAAGTTTCAATACTGAATTTGCTTTCTATATTTCGTCAAACTCAAAATTACTTAACTCTCTTCCTATGCGTTTTTGTTTTTTTACAAAAATAGAATTGAGTATGAATGTTATAGAATGGCATTTTACATCTATTTGCCCTATACACTTTTCCGTTACGCGAATATTAACGAAGATCTTAAAATTTCAAATTTTGTTCACCCAATACATCCCCCTCCCCGATTGATTCCAACCCCGAACGAAATCATCTGATAGAATGCAAAAGGGAGCTTAAATGATGACGAATTTGGTATCATTATTTTAAACATTGCGGGTACTGTTAAAATAGCGCGGACATATTCCGAGAATTAATTTTTTCTTAATCAGGCCAGAAAACACACAGAAATATATATATATGATTACTATTTATAAAAATCAAAATTGTAAATTATGTGTGTATTTTTAGCCCTGATGGAGTGAAAAAATATTCTCGGAATATTGGTCTAGACTAATTTGTTTTACTATTATTATTAGAACATGAGCAACTAATTTAATCTGAAAACCATTTACCGCTAACTCACATGTCATTTACATGTATATATTTCATATATATCTTGCGAAGGTATACTTAATGAATATCTTGATTTCCCTGTAGGGAATCTACTGAAATTGCCATTTTATAAAATGTTTTCCTGTTCTCTTTCTTAGAACACAGCTACTTAAATTTGTCGAATATTTTCCTCATTTAAGTTAGTGAAAGAATAGAAAATATTTTATTTATTCATAATGTGAAATTGAGAGATATAATTAACAGAGTTAAATTAATATATTACCCTGCTGGCATATTTATTATTCAACTGAATGAGATGAACATTCCAAGAGCACTGCAGACTATATTCTATCATTTAATATAGATTGAACGAGTCATTGACGAGTGTTGTCGCCAGAGAGGTAGATCTGTCTGGAAGGAACTGTCCACGACGGGAGACCTGGGTGACGCTGGACATTCCACAGTCGTTGTCAACAAAACTGACATCGTTCTTCCGAAAACGCCTGCAGGTCCCATTCTATTTATCGCAGGAAGGTTTTTCCCGAGAAATTTCACTCAATCGAAGAGTTGGCATTCATAACTCAGCTGAGTTACAGATCTACATACGGCGGCCTTCCTTACGCTAAAAACCGCGTCAATGTTTAAAATCGAACCCGGAGTTGTTTCCTATATTCTTAGTTGTATTCCAGAGGTTTTCTAGTAATTACCCGGAAAAAAATAAATAAATAAAAGTACTTTTACTTAGCGTCTCTTATAATATTGCTACAGGAACCAGAACCAGGAGTCCGACTTATTTGAAGGCCGTTCTATCTTTCTCAGAAGACAAGGAATGAAGTGGAGTAAAAACTTTCAAAAGTATCCTATTTCTATACCACTCATTGGAAATGTCTACTGACACCTGCCAGCTGGTTTGACAATAGTCAGTACACCTTGCTTAAGTACGAGATTGCGTTCTCCCTGATAAGTCAGAAACAGCAGAAAACTAGTCCATAAAATATATTCTTCATATACACCTTATGTAGGTCCCATAATTTAAAAAAATTCTACAAAAAATCCTTACAAATAAATAAACTTTTTTTTGGAATTTTAGAGACTTCAAAATTTTATAAATTATGCCATGTGTTTTCGGGTAGTACCAGACTTTCCAAATACAGTATTCAGCGAACCTATATTCAAATATATTTTGATATATTTGAACAATTTTCTTATTAGTATTTATTTTACAGAGTTCAATTGTTAAAAATATAATTTTATAATTTTTATCATCTTTGTAATTCATTTTGAAAATTGTATGTACTTATCCTTCGAAAGCGATAAGCCACCATTAATCTGAAAGACTGTGATAAATATGTGGGTGTGGTTGCATGTAAGAGAGATGGAGAGCGAGTGAGAGAGGGGGAGAATACGTACAAAAATAAATAAATGTCTTCATTAAATGTTAGATGGAGTTTGGAAAACTGGTAAAGTACCTATTGGTCTAAAATCAAGATATTACATATTTTTTGTTTTTTTATTTTTGTTCATATTTACTCATTGTACCTCATTTATACAAATATACATTTTTTTTGTGGATACAAAACTAAAATAAAACGAAATTCTCTCAACTGTGAGGAATATAGATCAAATTGAACAGTAGGATAAAAACGTTTATTACAATAATTAGAGCAGACAAAGAACAAACAATTTTCGTAAAAACAAGTCGCTCTTCCTCAGAAAGAAGCATAAAGTGCCAAAGTATAAATTACTACTTCCCTCTGAGGAAGGGCGACTTGTTTTTTCGAAAATTGTTTATTCTTTGACTGTTCTAGTTTTTCTATTAAACGTTTATCCTCCTGTTTTCATATATTTATATATAAAGATTAAAAATAGTATCCTGGTAAATAAATAATGCTGGTGTCCTGACTTCACTGAACCAAAACTAGCCTGAGATAAAAACTGGCTTTATCCTCAGAGAAGATCCGTTATACCTGATCCTGGACTCCCGAGGGATGCCGGACCTATACCTGAAGAGGTTGCAGACGCAGAACCACCTGCTACCTAGACTGCCAGAGAATCTCATACCGTTAGTCTTGTGGTCAGGGCCACCGAAAACCCAATATATATATGCAAATATTAAAAATAAATAAATCCAACAATGTTGTAGGATGAATGAGAGTGTCATTAAAAGAAATTTGGGGTACTACCGGATGAATAATTTGTATACACAATTATCACAGATGAACTATATAAACATCCTCAGTTGTTTCAATACATTAAGGTTATATAATCTGTCATGTGTACTAAGTACATTTAATCTTAATTTACCACATTTAATGGCTTGTGTTTCAATATAATTAAAAATATGCATGTAAGGGAATCAATAGGTCCTTATTCAAATGGAGAGTTTTTTGACCGTAGATATTATTATTAGATGATTTCAGTAGGGGATCGGTCAAGGTAGATCCCAAAAAATACAAATTTAAAAAAATATGTATTTATTAAATTATCTGCGAAGGTTTCAGCTTACATTGTAAGCCATCTTCAGGGCTATCATGAATATGAGAGAGGACGTCCTGTCCCTAAGTTCACATTTCCATGACTGAAATCATGGAAATGTGAACTTAGTGACAGTCATGTAAAAGTGAACTTAGAGACAGGACGTCGCGTCTTCATGATAGGCAGCCCTGAAGATGGCTTACAATATAAGCCGAAACGTTGGCAGATAATTTAATAAATACACATTTTTTTAAATTTGTATTTTTTTGGGGGGATCTACCTTGACCGAATCCCAACTAAAATCATCTAATTCAACCTCATACATAAGACATTTTTTATATCACTAGAATAATAAATTTAGTAGCAGTTTTGAGCTTAGATAAGTTTTGTCTCTAAAGCCATACTCCGTCTTAATTTCAGCCACTGAGGAGACTATCCAA
The DNA here is from genome assembly GCA_000696205.2 of Oncopeltus fasciatus. NCBI lineage: Eukaryota > Metazoa > Arthropoda > Insecta > Hemiptera > Lygaeidae > Oncopeltus > Oncopeltus fasciatus. The sequence goes on along the minus strand of KZ811797.1, from coordinate 8,021 downwards.
CGGGTCACGGAACAAGCTGAAATACCAAAATATTTTATATATTACGAACGCGTAGAGACTACACCGCAAAAATCAGACGGAACAGATCGGTGTAGAACTTTTCAAAACATGTCGACAGTGGACTTTTGTTGTGGGAACTAGCTTGATTTCCATCCTCAAAGGAAATCCGGTAAAGAGAAGGGAAGTAATCCCATGTTAAATGCATTTAAAGGGAAACCTAAAAAAGGGAGAGTCCATGTTTGATAACGGGAAGTATTGCCTCACACGCAGGAAATTGGCTCAATAAACTTTGGAGAGATATCAAAACTGAATAATATTCAGAAGGCCTCCAAGCCAATAATTATAATTTGTTGTAATAGTATTTTAAATAACAAGTTTTCAATCAATTTTTGCAATCTGTTTACTAATATATTTTACACAAACATACTTTCACGTGCACCACCAAACACAACTAACAAAACATAAATGTTAGAAAATTAAATTTTCACTTCCCTATATCAATAATATCGCGAACTATGGAAAAGATTATGTTAATAAATTTTGATCTACCCCCAAAAACCTCTCCCCCTCATTTTAAATTTTTTTTTTTTTTTTCAACTTTATTATTTATTACTTTCTACATATTTTGTATATAGTAATGTGCTGGTTAATAGTCACAGTTAANATTTAGATACATATATAACTAGGGAGCATTCCCGATTGTTCGGAGGACTTTGGATTGAAAGAATTGGATTCTTTATATGTTGGTAGACTTAGTGACACCCCAGAGTTCTGCAACGAATGTCGATATTGGTCACTGTAAACATTAGTTTCTTTTCTATTGTAAGTTATTAGTTAATATTCATTAGTCTATATAGGAGTGCTTATGTTCAATTAAGTTTTTGTCTTTTAATTTCATTATGCAAGCCCCATGTGAGTCGTGAGTGAAGATGGAACCCAAGGTAACGAACAAAATGTGCAATGGGAATGTTTTGTATTTTATGTTGTTTGGAAAGTTTTTTTTTTTTTTTTTTCTAATTTCAGACACTACATTTGCGTTCAGCGATTTTCAACAAACTCATATAGATAATTTTAAATGAGTCAAATGTCCATCTCCAAAGTTTCCTCTAAGTGGTATTATTCTAAAAGTCTCTTGTCAAGAAACCTGCGTAAACCGCATGATTTCCTTAAAGGTGGATCTGGGGCGACAAAGGTAAACTTCCCTTAGACGCAGATTGACGACATCTTACTGAGTAGTGTGTCGTCAGCACTGCGGTGAGTCAGAAGCGAGTACAAAGGTTCTTTCGACACCCAGCAAGGAACTGCAAAGCTCTACAGACCTCATTTCTCACTCGGAAGTGAGGGCATTCCCTCTGTCGGGCAGCTCTGATGATGGCTGACAATTCAATTCGTCATCAAGGCTTTCGTCATCCGGAAAAAGAGAAATCCAAGCTGGAAGCAGAGAGACTAAAGCAGAGAGACTAAAGAAAAACTTTCGAGACACAACGAGTAGTACAACAAAGGGCCTAACTGCAACCATTAATGTGCCTGGAAAACAGGAATTCTTTTACAGCCCTGATGAGTTCCTACACAGTAACTCAAAACATCTCAATTAACAAGGAAACTCTTTGTAACAAAAGAGAAACACTATCGTAACTATAAATATTTATTTAGTTGTGGTTTATTATCCCACGTAAATTTTAAACAATTAATGAGAGGGAATGTAATTGAGTCGGGAACAGCTAGTGTGTTGGGAATTTAATAAGTTATCTGGCTCGTCCCGGTGTTGCATGGAAGCTTACCGGCCCAGAAAGCAGGAGATCCAGGTTCGAGTCCTGGCTGGGACAGATGGATTTTTTATTCTATTCCCTCTCAGTGATTGTTCAACCTTATTCGGCTTCACCAATAAACACAGAAAAATGGGTAAATGACTAAATCTATTTACAAACAGAAAAATACAATAAACTGAATGAATGAAACAAACATTAGGAAACTAGGAAATATTCCTCATCAAAATTTATCTATTATAAATATATATAAACTAAATTACTTGCTATGTATTATTGTTATATTACAGGTAATGGCGAAGATATTTCAAACGATTATATTTCTATCCCCCTCTTCCGATTTCTCTATTTTTGTGTCCCGTGGGGGTTTCTAATTGGGGCGAATTTCCCGCCATCTGATTGGCCNAGCTATTAATATTTTTGTAAATAGTTGAATAAGTTCGATATTGGCTGATATCGGTTTTGAAGGGAGGGAGGGGTTAGGAAGATACCAAAATTTTAAATAACGTTATTATTAGCGTAATGGGAAAAAATGTAATGAACAAAATAAGTGTAAAATATAATTTTAAAACATTTAAATAATATAGCATTTTTTTTTTTTTTAAACGCATAATACTAAAATATTCAAGAATCCAAATAGAATATTGCCTAGAACACCATATTTGGTATTTATTCTTTTTATTGCAACTTATTGAAGATTTAGTTTTTGATTGAAATTACCTAAGAGCCGAAAATTGTCATCTCAATATTATTTATTATTTATGTTACTTAAGTTTCGAATAACATTATGTCTTAACTTATTAAGATGTATGTCTTAACGTGCCAAATGTAATTTTGTATGGTTCATGTACTTTAACATTTGTAAGAAAAACGCTTATTAAGGAAGAAATTTACGAATGTAACTAGGAAGGGCGGAGATTCCCGTTTTCATTTTTTATTATTAGTTTACTATTTATAAGTATTCAATGTTTTTAATAAAAATTTTAGCCCCAAAATTCTTTTCAAATAAAATTCTTTACAAGAAACCATTATAAAATATACCCCATTCCACTGAGAATATCCGAGTTAGAGCAGCAGGTGTGACCTGGAGTTGAAGGCAGGGCCGGCGTACAATTTATGGCCCCCCGCTTATAACCGCAAACCAACCTCCCCAATATGAGTTTGAAATTCTCAAAATTGTAGAGGTCAGGGGGGGTCACCCTGTGCGCCTACCCAGGGCTTGCACGTCGATGGCTCCAGGCATGTAGATACCTCAATCTAACTTGACACACTGAGTCATTTCTCTGGAGGAGAGTTTTTTTTACCGTTGATGTTATTATTAGATGATTTTAGTAGTATATTTAGTAGTATATTTTAAAAAAATACACTTTTTTATATTTGTATTTTTTTGGATCTACCTTTACCGAACCCCAACTAAAATCATCTAATAATGAGCCATTTTTAGTTCCAGTGAAAATGCTGTCTTAATCCATATATTTATGTATCTTAAAAGTAATATTTTGAGCGACCTGTGGCTATACAAAGATTCAATCTCACTCTCCCTCACATACACACACACACAAGGTCATTTGTGGATTATGTTATGAAATTAAACAGTCCGTCGCGATGAATATGTCTAAAATAAGCGAATTTCTCATTATTTTTGTTAACTTGTATTTGTATTTGACCCTTGCACGGCATGTGATTCCCCCATACTTATAGAATATATATTTTATCAGTTGAGATTCATTTTCTGAGTTAATGCCATTTATTACGTCTAATAGATAAAATCGGAAAAAATTAAAATTACATTTTCAAAGAATTTGTCGCAAGAACAATCTCAATTGCTACCTTCACTAAAATGTATTTGGCATAAAGTATGTACAAGGTATTAAATGAATTTTTTTCTCCATACAAGTCTTACGGCAAATTAACATTAAAGAATGTAACTAAGAGAAATGGCATTCATCTTCGTTGCCAAATATAGCTAGCAAATTTCTAATTTCAAATTCTTGAAAGGTGTAGGAAACTATCCAGAAAGACTAAATTTGAAGAAAATTCGCCATTACCATTATCTTAATTTTAATAGTTTATTTAAAACTATTATATTACACAACATTTCATAATAGGCGAATTTTAATTATTGATAAAGAACCTAATTTTGTAAGGGCAGTAAATCTGAAATAAACAAAATATTAAATTAAGGCTAATTAAAATTATGAATTTTTTTTTATATATTTGTTTACAAAAAATAATATACTGGCCGTAGAGAAGAATGAGCGTAAATTTGACTCCTAAAGTCGGGGGGGAGGGGAGCGCTCACTATACTCGGTATTTATTCTTCAAAAGTCTAAATTTCGAAAGAGGTTTTCATTTTTGAATTTTTTTCATAGCTCCTTCCCGTCAATAGAAATTACATTCTATTAAATATATTTCTTAATATGCGTTTGTATTAATCAGTCAGAGAACCGAAACGTTACAGAATTACATTTTCCACCAATACATTCTGTAGTTTTTTTCGTAATTCAAATAAACGAAAGAATGACAAAGATATAACAATTATAAATTTTGAATTTTCTCTAAACACCCTCAATCTCATAAGATTTCAACAAAAAATTTATAATTTGAATTTCTTGCGATGAAAATAACAAATTTGATTTCTATATTTTAAAATTAGAGCTCCTACTCTAAACTTGAAGTTTCAATCTTATATATCTTTAATTATATGGTTTTTTGTGTGTGTGTGTGTGTGTGTGTGTGTGTGTGTGTGTGTGTGTGTGTGTGTGTGGTTTATAAAAACTCAAGACCTCAAACTGCTTACCGACCGGAATGGTCTGATTTGGCATAAACTACGTCATTTTTCTCTAGCAAGGAGTTCAATTAATCTATCAATGAGTTGATTAATTATAAACTTCTGTATTATTGAAATTAAATTAAAATAACACATTTTAAGAAAATTAATTAATTAATTTTCTATTAATTAATTTTTTGATTAAATTCAACTGTTACCCCTCATCCCTGGAATGAAAATGCCGAGTATTTTGTGTTCCGTTACTCTTACAAGTAAAATAGAGTATGTTGTGGAGGAGGGAGTCTCTCATACCAGCTATGCTACCCCTGGCCCATCCCCTCTTGGACCTAAGTAAAATATCACAAGTAAATTTTACTCCGTTTAAAGTGGTGTGAAAAGAGCAAATAATCGCTTTTAATAAAGTCCCCTCCGAAATAGCCGTCTATTTTCAGAATTAAGGTAACTTTTAATAGTATTAGTTAATGTAATAATAATAATAATAATGATATGGCTTTCTAACTTGGAGAAAGTAAAATTATTAATGTCCCGAAATAAAACTGATTTATCGACACTAGGTTATTATTTGTTCTTATCTGACACTTTAAATTTTACAAAGTCATTTTTTTATAATTTGATGGAGATAACTTGTAAGACTTTAATAATTAATAACTAATTCATGTTCTTATTATAGTAATAAAAACAGTTGCTGATTAACATTNGCTCTCGCTAATGAAGAGGGAATAGAGTGAGATATCTAGCCTGTCCTTGTGGTGTAAAGGTCAGCATACTAGGCCCGGATAGCAAGAGATCCAGGTTCGATTCCTGGCGAGGACGGATAGATTTTTTTATTCTGTTCCCTCTCATGAATTATTTATAAAAGCTATATAATAATTTTAAAATCTCGACATGATTATATTTGTTGTGAGAAAAGAAACAGGACAGACATTAGCACGTGAGGGATGTGGGATGTATCGGACAGGAATAAGGATACTCTTGTCTGCCGTATCCTCCAAATGCTCCAGACTCTTAGAAGGATAGTGCTGGAGGAACATTTCCAGGGGGTGCGAAGGACAAAGGCCTCGGAGCCCTCCAGACGACAAGAAAGGGTTGCAGGGTTCGTTGTACTTGAAGCAGTAGCCCTTGCTACCAGTCCTTCGGCGGACAATGTACTCTTCCCAAAGCAACATAAATGAGAATTGTGGACTTAAAATGTATTACTAATGTATCAAAACATCAATGATGGCAAAGTTACTGACTTCAGCATAAAATAAATACATTGAACTCTTAATAGGAAGAATTAAATGTATTCATTTTTTATTGTAATGCAAACAATAGTGTAGAATTTGGTTTCTACATTTTAAAAATAATATACCCCATTGTAATATAACCCTCGTGTTTATATTCGCAAATGTTTTCGTTACAGTGAGTATTTGTAGTATATATACATGAAATGAATTAGAAAATTACATTTTAAACCGAATATATATTCTATAAATTTTTAAAATTCTTTAATAAGTTCTCTCCTAACTGATTAACAATGTCATCAAACAGTTAGAAAACAGAACCTTAAATAGCCAATTTCAATTTTAAATATATATATATATGGTTCTTGGAAAGGCACTTAGGGAGTCATAGGTGGTTAAGGCTCTAGACTCCTCCAGGAGACACGGGCTCGAGTCCCGCTTGAGGTAGTAAGATTTTTTAATTCTAACTCCCTTGCATTTCTTGTACAAAATTAACGAGGGATTAAATACCACAATTAAAATATATATTTATTTTCATTTGCTTTTTACTGGTAGCTCCTTATATCATATTTAAAGAAAGAAAGAAAATTAAAATGATAAAAACTAAATAATTTGAAGGAGGTTGCAATGAGGCTACTTGGAATGTCCAACAATTCTTATAAGATTTTTCTTGAATTCTCCTTTTTTCGCACAATACAAAATTTATAATTACAAACTATTAAATATGTTTTATTACTATTACTCAAAAACCACATCACATGAATATCCATGCTTTGATTTTAAATAATACCTTTGAAGATTGTATAGTAAATATAAAGATAAAAAAAGAAATTGCAATGAAATAGGTATGCTATTTGTTTCAGTAAAATTTATACAATTAATCTAGTCATTAATTCTATAATAAATTGTATCTTGTTCGTATATTGTATTAAGGTGTTTAAATTTTTGTTCATAGATTAGCCAGAACATTAATCACAGTGGTTCACGTGATTTTGAGTATTGAAATATTAACAGTAACTAACTAGTATTCTAAGGGATTTGCTTAGTGGTGATGGGTTCTTCAGAAAAGGGATTTGTCCTGAGCAGGACCTGGATAATCTGCAACTAGGGCGCCAATGAAGGGCAATCCTTAGTTCTCGTTGTGTAACAGCTGCAGCGGAACTGTTCCTTTGTCGCTGTTACACAGTAGCGAAGGGTTACTCCCTAGTAGCCCTAGCTCCGTACAAAGGGAATCCATCAATAAGAGTACTGTCGGAGGAGAGGCGATCAGCCGTCCTTATGCCGCTAGCTCCAAAGTTAACTATTCCTCCTTGCCAGTTTGGGGAAATTAAAACTAATTTGTAAAAAAGAAAAAAAAATTTATTGTTGCCAACGTTTCTACCCCTTTATCGGGGCAATATTGAAGGGGGGGGGGGATCCATCTCGGAGGGAGAGTCTCCTACTTCAGGGTAACAAAATTATGGTTTTCATGTTTCGGCCTCCTTCTAAGCCCCCTTCTCACCATACATTTCTCCCGCTAACGAAATCATACAACGGTATACAAAAGGAAGCTTATATATATTGAATATATTAAATTTCATGAGTTTCAATATATTGAATTTGGTTTCATTATTTCTTAAAATTGTAGACACAACTGCGCATACATAAAAATATATAAAAGTGAGTCATGGAAATGTGACCTTAGGGACAGGACGTCCTCTCTCATCTTCATGATAGCCCTGAAGATGGCTTACAATGTAAGCCGAAACGTTGGCAGGTAATCCTTTATTAAAAAATACATTTTTTAAATTTGTGTTTTTTTTTGGATCTACCTTGACCGAACCCCAACTAAAATCATCTTAGAATAAAAATATATAAATACATTTTAACGGACCGGATATTTAGCTTCTCCAAAGTGGGTTCTCTGAAGATAGTTGAGAATTTTAGCCCCAACATGTGATGCTTGATTTTTAATTTGGGAATCTTCTGAACTTGATTTTTATCTTCCCAAGAAGTGCTTTTCCCCGTGCTTTAAATTACTGAAATTTACCTCTTAACGTAATATTACAGTAACAATAAAAAATGAGAAATATAATTATTAAATTCAAAATATTATCCATCATTTGTACAAAATTCACATCTTTCACTTATTTTTCAACTTCCCTCCTATTAACTGATATCAGCTAATAAAGTACTCATCGAACATTTGAAAAGTATAAAGCCCAAAGTTCGTAAATTTTTTAAAAAGCTAGGAGCGCTGGA